>JAXCLQ010000004.1:5027681-5044687 GCA_035584115.1 Cedrela odorata
TTACATTTCTGGTTGCAAAAGTGACACAGTCTTGGCAGGAGCTGGTAGTTTGATCGCCTCGGCAGAGAAATAGTCCGTAGACCGTATCAGGGTTTTGGCCAACGGTGGCGTTGAAAAAACCGCTGGAGAATCCGTTGCTGCGGTTGGCGTTAGAGGGAAGAGAAGAAAGGAGAAGATTGAGGTTGGATTCATAGGTGCTGTTCCGGGTGAAAGTAGTCGCGTTTGAGCAAATATGATAACGGTATGTTGGGTCAACTGCCGCTGTGAAGCACAGAAAAAGTGTTAAAAGAGAGAAAAGCTGAGGCAGAAGGAACATTAAGAACTTCAAGGAAGGCATTTTGAATTTTGATTTTCAGTTTTGTTCTGATTCATGAAATGTATCTAGTAATATAAACCACAGATGGTTTACACAAACTTTTCTTTTAATAGCGTCTGGGATTAAATTGATGAAACTAATGTGGCCATGAATGGTGAAGGGGCAAACAATTGAGTTGGCGGAGGAGACTTCAGCTCACGAGGTCATCGAAGTGAAGTCAAGCCAATTACCTGTTTGTATTTCTCAATTCTCATGGAATACAAACGTTAGGAAATCTCAGTCAAAATTTTTGAAAGCTAAAAGATAGAATTGAATAAAGTAGATTGAGACAAGTAAATTCGTGACATTAGATACACGTCAAGGTGGTTGTTAAAATGGGCGATTCGGTGTCACCGTTTCAAGGTAACTCCATAGCTCCGCTTTAAATTACAAATATACGGACTCATTAAAAATTAATCAATTATGTAAATAACAGTATTGATGACATTGACCTATACATATTATTAGATTTTTAACCATAATTGGTCAATTTAATGAATTTGATAATCATTTCAATTGATAGTAAAGGGTTTTTTTTTTCTTTATTTGACACGGAAATTTAATTTGCTTAAGAAAAATGTTATTTTTTTCGTTTATAATTTTTTTAAAGAAAATTCAAAATTATGTCAATAACCTTTTGAAATTACTTCAAGTCTATAATGCCATTAATTCTATACCTAATGCATACTTGTGACATTATGAATTTAGTATGGGTTGAGTTTACTACTATAAGTTATATTCTAGCATATTGTGGTTCAACCCTTTTTTAATAGATCAAATCTCCAATAAAAATAAAAGAGATGTTTAAAGTTATAATAAATGTGAGTGTTAATTAATTTAAGTGATAAAATCTTTAGGTGTAGTACAAAATATATGAGATTCAAATCCTATCACACATAATTCGAGGTAAGAGTGAAGCTAAAAAAAAATTGAGATTAAAATATTAAAAAATAGTAAAAACAATTTATAAGATAAGGATGAAAATGTTCACTTTTTAAAATTAGAGAGTTAAAAGTATAAAAAAAAAAATTATTTTAGAGAATATTTAACACGTAAATTTAAATTTCTTTTTGTGGAATCAGGGATAGTCCCACTTATCCCAATTTTTTATTTTTAGCTTTTTATTTAATGCCTCAGTTTAATTATTTTAAATAATTAAATATATTTATTATTTTTAACTTACTTTTCAAACACTTTTATTTTAAGAAAAAAAAATAAAAATAACTTTTTTTCACTTAATTGAAAGAAGAAAGTCTAACAATTTTATTATATTTCTTTTTAAAATATACTTATATACTTATTTTACTTACATTATTACTCATATAAAATCTATCTTTCTTTTATATTCTTTTTACTGGAGACTTTCTTTGTCTCAAATTCATTCATCAAATATTTTCAATCAAGATATTATTCTTAAATTTTTGTGTATTTATATAATATTATATTGATTCAAATATCTTAATTAATTATTTATTATGAACAATTGGTATGACGATCAATTTTATAATTTAAGGTATTTGATATATTAAAGAGCTATGATTGTTGTTTTTTAATTTTTGTCCATTCTAATTTAGAATTATTAAAATTATCTTACAAATCAATACACACACACACACACATACCTATTTTTCGTATAACATCATAAATTATAACAAAATTCATATTAAAATAATTTTTACTTATATATATCAATAAGGATTACTTTAATTATATTTTAAAATTATATTTTATTATTTATTTAATATTTAAAATTTATTAGGGTACTAATATAAAAATATTATTTTTTTCATACGTTTTTTATTGAAAAAATAAACAACTTAATTCTTGAATTCTGATTTCAGATAAAATGAACAACATTATGGTTTATCTAGATTTTAAATTAATTCAGATTTTACTATAAATAAATAAATGCTACCTTAATTTATTTCTTGTATTATTAAAAAAAAAGTAATAAATATTAGTTATCAATGAAAATGAATATTTATTAAATATTTTAATTGTTGTACTCAAATAAAAACATAGCGATTTCAAACATACACATAATCTAGACAAATTACATAATCTTGACCAATCAACAAGTTATTGATTCTTAGTGTTCTACCATAAACAATTTTTTTTTCTTTTTTTAATTAAAAAAGGAAGTCGCCTGCTTAATTAACTCATATGGATGTTGCGTGGTATTTCACAACTACGAGCAATCTCCGATGTGAAGATGCCTGGAATTTGCTAATGATGTCCAGTTGCACATTCTTCACGGCAGGCTTTACAGACTTCAATAGACAAGCCTATATAAGTTGACGACCAAGACTTAAATGTCGAGACTTTGTAGTGCTTTCAGTTTCTAAAATGTCTGGCCTGAAAAGGACCTTCTTTCATTATTAATCCTACTGCTATGTAACTGTATCCTTTTGTAAATGGTCTTTTAACTTCAAATGTACGTCAATTTCTTTCAAGTGATTTTTTCTTCTCTCCTCTTAATTGGTTTTTCTTTTAAACGATCGGTGTTTTATTCAGTCTTGACATTAATGTTTTAGATTTGTCACCACCACGCTAATAGACTGTTCAAAGTCTTTGACCCTTCTAAGGCTTCTAATTATCACTGTTTCCAGTAAATCTACAGCAATGCGATAGAGCCATTTCAACAACTTTAATTTATCAATTTTGAAATTCTTTATCACATCATTATGAATGTTAAAATTTGGTACATTGTAATATTATTCTATTAGTTATCATGTTGATATTTTTTTGTTTGAAAATTAGTATTATTTGTACAAAAACGTTGAAGGTGTGAGAAAAACTCAAATTGTCTAAACATAAATTTCACTTAAACAGCCCAACATTTGAAAATAAGTAAAGACATAATCAATGTTTTTCTTTTAAGAATATTATTGTGTATACAAATTTATTCATATAAATTATTGTAATAACTTTATATCATTATCAGATATTTTACTTGTAATAATTTTAAAATCTTTTAAAAACTAGAATTCTTGAATTGCTATTTACCACCATTTTTCCATGACCTTTTTTTATTATTATTATTTTTCTTTTAAGTAAAAAAGTTTGTCTAGTTAGTTTTACCGGAATTTTGCAGCGGTCCAAATTATAAAATTTATTCGTCCGCAAGAAGAATTCTAGAGGGCATTTATAGATGCATGTCATTTCAGCATGAATGTCAGAAGACTATAATGCCATTAATTCTATACCTAACGTGGACTTGTAACATTAGAACAAGGACTTATTACATTTTAACATGAATTCATATTGTATCTCCTTACATATTTAATATGGTCAAGAGTCATTGTTAGTATGAGGAGTTCTATAATTTCTTTAATGGTAATGTTATAAATACAAATTTTATATAATTTATGCATCTAAATTAATGTGATATTATTATATTATTATTACATATTATATATTTTAATGGGAGTAAATAAAAAATCAAGAAAATAAAAAATATATATAAGAGACAAGTGATAATAATACAACTTTATCACTATAATTTAAATTAAAAGGATTTGTATTAGAAATTAGATTCCAAACATTGTTGTTTCACTAATATTGTGGTTCTAACTTTTTTTAATAGATTAAATTTTTAATAAAAATAAAAGAGTGTTTAAAATTGAAGTGAATGAGTAAATAATAAAAATTAATTAACAAGTAAAAGAGTAAATATTTATAAAACATTTTAATAATTATGCTTAAATAAAAACATAGCAATTTTAAAAATATGACTTTTGTACTAAAGGAAAGTTGCGTGGTATTTCAAAACTATGACTAATCTCCGATATGAAGGTGTATGGATGTCGCGTGGTATTTCACAACTACGACTAATCTCCGATGTGAAGGTGTCTGGAAACTGCTAATGGTCCTGTTGCTCCACAAGCAAGACTTTGTAGTGCTGTCCTTTTCACTGATTTTTCTAATGTCTGCTCTGGACAGGGCTTTCTTTCACCATTAATCCTATTCTTTACAAATGATATCATTCAACTTCAAATGTATTTTAATTCCTCTCAAGTGAAATTCTCTTTTTCTGCTTTGCTCTCAGTCGGTTTTTCTTTTATATGATTAGTGTTTAATTAACTCTGTCCTAAATTGGAACGCTATATTTAGGAAGTAAGGCGATGTCGATTTTCCCATTCTTTGGGTCAAGAACTATGCACATTATTTGTTTGCTTCATCTTCTTTCATTTCTATACTTAGTCTTGTTGCAGAGTTCGTCAGACGCTCAACTTCACTATGCCTACCATTTTTGCCCACGTCTTTCTAATAATACTGCTTCCATCAACTACGCATACAATCTTGGTAAACTCTTCAGCCGAAAGCTTTATGACGAAGGTGGCAATTCCCTCTATTACAATGCAACCGAAGGGGATTATCCAGACAAAGTTTATGGTCTTTATCTCTGTAGATTCGACATTTCTCATCCGGTCTGCCAAAATTGCACAGGTGTCGCAGTCGATAATATTATGAAAAATTGTTATGGCACCAAGGAGGCAACTGTATGGTATGATGAGTGTATGGTGCGCTTTTCTAATAGATCTTTTGCCTCTACCGAGGACACATCTATCATTGTAACTATGTATAACGTTAATAACGTTACTGAACCTGATAAGTTCTTCGAGATTTTGGGTCAGTCCTTCGATAAAGTAAAACGAAATGCAACCTCGACTCAGTCCAAGTATGCAGCCCTAACGGTTAACATCTCTAGCTTCAGTAAACTATATACTCATGTACAGCGTATACCAGATATGTCAATATCAGCCTGCACTGTTTGCCTGGCAGACGCTGTTTCTCGAATTCCAGGGTGTTGCCAAGGAAAGCAAGGTGGTAGAGTTCTTTCCCCAAGTTGTAATATAAGATACGAGTTATACCCATATTTTGACGTTGACGGAGCTTCAGTGCCCGTCTCTTCACCGAATAAGACTACTGGTAGCGGAGCTGATGGCGAGTTCACAATTTTAGGTAAATTAATCTACATATTAGATAAGCAGTGAAAACTAATTAGTGAGATTCGGCTTAAATCTAAACTACAAAAGCTGTATTAATTGATTTCTCTTCCCACAAATATGTATTAATCGTTCGCTTTTCATATATAAGTTACTTTTATGATCCATTACATTTATTTCTTACATGTTATCATTGGTAGCCTATGACACGTGAACTTAGCTGAAGAAGTTTATAACTTAAATCTTTTCTTAGTTGGAGTTCTGTCCACCGTGAAAGAGAGTATATACTATATGGCTGATGTCTTGCTCATAATTCACAACCACATAACATATTGGATGATATCCCAGTATTGATTTTACAACTTTTTTTTTTCTTTTTAATGTATTAGATTCCGGAAAGAGGAAAAAGAAGGAAAGCAGAACATGGATTGCAATTGGCGCAACTCTTTCAGCAATTTTAGTACTCTTGCTATCCAGTTCATTTCTTTGGCTTACAAGGAGAAGAAAGAATAGGGTCAAAGGTAATGAGCATAATTATTTTCCATTAATTACAAAGCGACGGATTCTACCTCTCCCACCTTGTTATTCTTCCTTTTTATAGTAAATCCATTGTCTTGCAGAGAAGAAAACAAATTCACAAGAGGTTAATTTGCTTCGCTTGGGAAAAGGTAGAATTGGAAATAACTACTCATACGATATTTTAGGAGGAGAGAAGCACGCAGAATCTCAAGAGTTTCCATTATTTTCGTTAGAGCTAACACTCGAGGCTACACATCATTTCTCTGATGAAAATAAGCTTGGAGAAGGTGGGTTCGGCCCTGTTTACAAGGTAATTATAAAGTGTTGGATAAGCAAATATAAGTCACACAATCAGTCCCTGCATAATATGGTAACCAAGTATTTTCCAAATGAAATATTTGAAAGGGAGTTGGTCATATTAGAGGATTCTTCCATGTTCCACATTTAGGACTTCTTCGTTTTATGATAACAATGGAAATTTGCTTGCAGGGTATATTAGCAGATGGTAAGGAAATTGCGGTAAAGAGGCTCTCAAGGACATCTGGTCAAGGCCTGCAAGAGTTCAAGAATGAAGTTACTGTTATTGCCAAATTACAACATAAGAATCTTGTTAGGCTCTTGGGTTGCTGCTTAGAGAATAATGAATCGCTTCTCATCTATGAGTATATGCCCAACAAAAGCCTTGATGTTTTCCTCTTTGGTTTGTCTCTTAAGTCTTTCTAATGCTTGTTCCTTTACACATGGGAAGCTAGACTAGGATGCATTTCATTAATTAATTGTTTTTAAGTTATGCAAATAAAAGTAGAACATGTAGGGTGTTTGGGCTTAATTCTGGTTAGTAGTAAACCTTCCAAGGGGGAAGTGGCCCTGTTTACATGGTTTGTTTGCGCTGTTTGTGCAACATATCTACCATCAACACAGCAATTGTAGCCAAGTATTTCCTTTTCCTCTGTTTTCCCTACCTTCTCTTTGTCACAAAGTAGTTAATCAAGTAACCTGTTGTGTCCAATTCATTGTTAGATTCAACAAGGAGGGTACTACTGGACTGGAAAAGACGCATAAGCATCATCAATGGAATTGCGCGGGGTATTATGTATTTACATGAGGATTCTCGACTCAAAATTATTCATCGAGATCTCAAAGCTAGTAATGTTTTACTTGACCCCGAGATGAACCCAAAGATATCAGACTTTGGAATGGCAAGGATATTTGGTGGAAATCAAAGTGAAGCCAATACCAATAGAGTTGTTGGAACATAGTAAGTGTTTTTCATCACTATTTTGCTCTGTTTTCTTCCTGGTTCATTAAAAAATGTTCCTTTTTATGAGAAAAATGTCTTCTTTTACCAAATAACTAGCACGGTATATATAAATCTCAATAGCTTTCTTATGTGACATTGATCTTAGTTTCTTGTTTTATTGAAAAACAGTGGATACATGGCCCCAGAATACGCTATGGAAGGATTATTTTCGGTAAAATCGGATGTTTTCAGTTTTGGAGTTCTTCTGCTAGAGATTATCAGTGGGAGTAAGAACAGTGGATTTTATCATTCGGAACATGGTCAAAGCCTCCTTACTTATGTATGTAACTATCACTATCTAGTCTATCTTCCTTTTTCTTTTCCCTGAAAAATAATTTCCAATGATTTTTTAGTCTAATCTTTATTTTGTTTATGATGACTGGTATTACATTTCAGACATGGAAATTATGGTGTAAAGGAGATGCACTAGAGCTGATGGACCCAGTAATCAGGCAGTCGTGCGTTCCTGCTGAACTGCTGAAATGTATACATATTGGATTATTGTGTGTTCAGGAAGATCCAGCAGACAGACCTACCATGTCATCTATACTTGTTATGTTAGCAACTGATACCATAACACTTCCTCAACCAACCCAACCTGCATTTTCTGTTGGCAGAGTTATCCAAAAACCAATTCAATCCTCTTCAGATAACAAAGTTTGTTCTAATATTGTTACCCTTTCAAATGTGTCACCCCGTTGACAATTTCTATGGTTGATTTATATCGTTTCAACAATTTGCTAAGAACAACTTTTTGGTTTCATTGTTGATCTCCATGCCTGCAGAATTTTCTTTTCCTTTTTCATTCAGTTTTTTGAGAATAAACACTGGAAAAGGTAAATGTTAAAATAAAATTTGAACAGGTCCAGAAAAAACTTTCGATTAAACACTAACATTGGTTCCAATAACAGACGTCCTCTGTATAAAACTATATACAAGAGCGTCTGATTATTAGTTAGAAATAGAGTAACAAATTACTTCTAGTCCAAGGTCCAATGCATGGTCAGTACAGCTGTTATAAAGTATACAGCCACCCTACTCCCAAACATAAATATCAGTATCTTATAAAGCTTGATATAGTCCTTCATTGAAAATTACACGTAACAAAATGTAACACAAAAGAACTGAGCAGTGAATATTTCTTCATTAATCAGGCTAAAAGCCAAATTACATATCTCGAACAGTAGATTACATTTGGAGTATGACTCCCAAAGAAGAAACCAAAGCAAAAACCAAAACTACTATCTTTAGGACCAAAGTATAGCACGTCCTCATCTTTACCATCGTGTGTAATTATAATCTTTCTACTACCATCTCGATAGTGATTTCTACTCTCGTGGAATAACTTTTGCGCCACGAATAGTATTTCCTTGGTGGGTCTGACTTTTTGAATCCGGTTGAAACGTTAGGAGCATTGTAACTTCCATCGCTTGAAAACTTCTGATCTCTTGAATAACTTTGAACGTCGGCTGCTGGAGGCTGTGACCAACTTGAATCTGCTTTGGCTTTCTTCGAACTAAACCGATAGTCGTAAGCTTTTCTCTTTTTTGGGTTTGTCAAAACATCCTGGGCTTATTTGATAAGCTTGAAAGCACCGTCGGCGGCAACAGAAGGGTTCTTGTCAGGGTGCAACATCAGCGCCAATCTCTTGTACTGCTTCTTGATAAAGTTCGTATCAGCTTCTGAATCAGTAATGGCTAGAAGTTCATACCAGATAGATTTCCTCGCTGCTAATTCATGCACTTTGTAGGCGGTGAAGTAGTCGTCGACGTTGGGTAAATCTGGGTTGAAATCCTTGGCTGCTTTGAGAGTTTTAAGATCCATGTCATGTTTTGAAGCTTGAAGTACTCTTCTGCGGCATCTCTGGCCTTCTCGGCCGCTAACTGGACAAGATTTTTCGCATTCCGACTTTTGAGAAAGGAGGGGAGCAAACATATACTGTCAATGATACACTAATTTTTAAAGAGCATGGATAGTCTCTTGGTCATGATGCTGTTTGTTTGTTTCCTCATTGAAAACTGGTTTTTAATTTAAACTTTGTTAGATCTCCTTAATCGGTTAGGAGTCGGAGGAGGTTTACTCTTCTTCCAAGAGAAGATTTCAAATTTAATTAGGATGAGATTAAATAATTCGACCAATGATTAGTTTCTTGAATCAGTAATTCAATTTGAATAAGGCATGAAAATATTTGATACTTGATATTTGAAAACAGAGCATGTAATCATTGTAGAATTCTGCAGGGTTACAATACATGATTAATTGGATTGCAAAATGAATCGGGCTGAACAACTGAATGCATTGACAGGCCCAACGAGTGATATTTCACATATTTGAAGAAAAAAATGTCTGTTTGTACACAATAGAATACTCTTTTCAAATGAAAGTGTTTATAATTTTCCTGATTGTCCTAAGCCTGTTCTAGGCCATACTGCCATGAAATGCACGTTACCTGAGAAATGGCCGAGAATAGGAATACATATGGTACAACTGTTCTGTATCAAGGTAATTCGAAAATATATCTTATTTCTAACAATTCTGTGGCATCCCCTTCTTTGAAATCCGACACAGGTGAGCAACTTGTCTCCTCCATTCACGAATTGGAACCTGAAAAGCAATACATAAAAAGGGTTTACAGATCAATTCCATGATAGCTGTTGTCACGGGGATCTTTTTTTTTATGCGGCCTACCCCTCGATGTTCAAGACACCCTCGATCAACACTCCACTTTCCGCACAAATTTTCTGCACAAGCCAATACAATGCAAGCACAACTCAAAGCAACGCAACACAAAACAAAGCAACGTAACACAAAACAAAGCAATATGTAAATTACAAAGGCCACAGCCCTCAACCTTTTTATCAAACACTTTAAAAAGGGAACAAGACCACTTACAACACCCTTATGAATGCTCTTTCGAAAATCCTAGACTTTCTCTCTCTAAAACTTTCTCTCTCTAGAACGAGTATAACTCAACTTGCTCTAGACTCACTCATGAATGATGGCAACATGCTGCCAAGCATTCTTTTTATAGTGCGAAGCCAACACCCCTAGCTTCCTAGGGACATCGGAGTTTGATACCTACTCAAACTTATATTTTGTGCATCACTAGGATACTTAGCCAACCTAAACTCATGCTAGCAGTGCTTAGCTAAAACACAAGAGCTCACACACAACTCAACTTACTAGCATGTTGTGGTGCACCACAACTCTAAATCCGTGACAAACCTTCTCCACTTGAAGAGCCCAACGTCCTCGTTGGATTGGCGAGGTAGTCATTAACTTATTTCTCGAACTGCCACAATATGACGTCGCGTTCCTAACTTGCGTCTGCAGCACTTCCCCCTTTCCATTGAACCAAATAATCCGTTTTTTGGTTCTTCTTACTTTGCCACATAGTGCGATGATTCAGAATTTTCTCAACCTCCTTGTCGAATTGCTTTCGAATCACTAGTGGAGCACGCTTAATTTGTTGCTGCTCAACATCAACTAAGTCTTTGTAAAAGGGTTTCAAGTAACTTACATGCACTGTTGGATGAATTTTTAACCTCTCTGGCAGCTTTAACTTGTAAGCAACATTGCCCACTCTCTTCACTACTTCGAAAGGACCATCATACTTCGGCACTAATCCTATATGAACGGCCTTACTACTTATCTTCTTTCAAATCTGCGGAGTTAATTTCAGCAACACCATATCACCCTCGCTGAACTCTAAGTCTCTTCGCCTTACATCAGCATACTTCTTCATTCGACGAGATGCCTTAGCTAGACTTTCAAAGGCTAACTCAATCATCTCTTGTTTGTCTTGCGCAAGCTTGTATGCTGTTGGATATTTCACTTCAGTGTTCTATTTTGCCACCTCTTGTGGCGTGCGAGGTTGCTGCCCCATCACCAATTCCGCTGGACTCATTTCGGTAGAAGATGACTTATGTATATTGTAGCAAAATTGGGCGGAATCAAATAAATCAACCTAATTTTTCTGACTCGCCGTCACATAATGCCGCAAGTATTCCTCAAGTAGTACATTCACTCTTTTAGTTTGGCCATCCGTTTGCGGATGATTTGCCGTAAAGAATTTTAGTTCTGTGCCCATGAGGTTAAAAAGTGAAGTCTAGAACCTACCTGTGAATCGTGCATCTGTATCGCTCACAAAGTTTTCTGGCACTCCGAAGTACTTCACCACATGCTTGAGTATCAACTCTGCTGCCTTGTCCGCTGAGCATGCATACAGCATAGGTATAACGATGGCATACTTAAAAAATTGATCAACCACGACCAATATTGACTTATACCCCTCTGCTGACTTAGGCATTCCTGATATGAAGTCTATTAAAATCGAATCCCACGGTTTCTCTGGTATCAGCAATGGTTGAAGAAGTCTCGCTGGCCTTCTCCTCTCAGTCTTGTCTAGTTGGCATACTAGACAAGTCTTGACATACATGCGTATGTCTTCTTTCATCCTGGGCCAATAATATGATCTTTCCAGTAAGGCTATCATCCATTCTACCCCCGGATGTCCTGCCCACCTTGTATCATGCGTCTCTCACAACAATACTTTGCGTAAGTCCCCACCACTAGACACATATGCCCTTCCACCTCAAGTATAAATCAACTCATCTTCAAGCCAATATCGTCACACACTACCTTTCTTGATTTCATCTCGCAGCTGCTGGTATGCCTTGTTATTTTTCTCATGCTGCCTCACACGATCAATGAAATCCGAAGTTGCGATCGAAAGTGCGGCCACATAGCCCAACACTTCTTTTCAACTTAATGCATCTGCCACTAAGTTTTGTTTACTCGTCTTGTGCACCCACACAAAATCAAACTCCACGATGAACTCTTGCCATCTAGCTTGTTTTGGCGACAACTTCTTCTGCGTTTTGAAGTAAGTATTGGCTACATTATCCGTCATGATTGTGAAGCGCGTACCTAGCAAGTAATGCCTCCACGTTGTCAAGCAATGCACCACTACCGTCATTTCTTTTTCGTGGGTCGAGTACCTCTATTCTGCATCTTTTAGCTTTCAACTCTCGAATGCTATGGGATGCTCATCTTGAACTAACACACCACCAATGACCTTATTCGATGCATCTGTCCATAACTCGAATGGCTTGTCAAAGTCAGATAGCTTAAGTACCGGTTCCGAAGCTACTGCCCATTTGATCTCATCGAATGCTTGTTAGCACGTTTCCGTCCATTCCCACTGTTTCTCCTTCTTCAGCAAGTCCGTAAGCGCCCCCACTCTTCTTGAGTAGCCCTCAATGAACTTTCTGTAGTAGTTAGCAAGTCCGAGGAATGACCTTAGTTCAGGAACTCTTGTTGGCGCAGGCCAATCGAGAATTGCCTCGATTTTTCTCTCATTCATGCGAATTTTTCCGTGGCTCACCCAATGCCATAAGAAAAGCACTTCTTGCCGACAAAATTCGCACTTCTCCTTCTTGACATAAAGCTTGTGTTTCCTCAATTTGGCGAACACTTGCCTTAAATGCTCGAGATGCTCTTTGAAGGTTTCATTATATATCACGATGTCGTAGAGATATATCACCATAAATTGATCAAGAAACTCATATAGCACATCATTTATTAGGTTGCAGAAGGTTGCTGGCGTGTTGGTTAAATCGAGTGGCATCACCAAAAACTCGTATGAGCCATACTTTGTCACGCATACTGTCTTAGATTCATTCCCTTCCGCAATCCTAACTTGCCAATATCCTAATCGCAAGTCTAATTTCGTGAAGTAAGATGTCCTTCACAACCGATCAAACAAATCTGCCACATTAGGCACGGGATACTTGTTTTTAACCGTAACCTTGTTGAGTGCGCGATAGTTTACACACCTCCGCATCGAGCCGTTTTTCTTCTTTTGAAATAGCACCGGCGTCCCATAAGGTGTTTTCAAAGGTTGGATGTACCCCGCATCCAACAAGCCATCTAGTTGCCTCCGCAACTCGCTAACTCAATTGGCATCATTCTGTAAGAAGCCTGAACGGGTGGTCTCGCCCCTAATTCCAACTCAATGTGATAATCCACCGCACGTCGTGGGGGTAACTCTTTAGGCAACTCTGGCGGCATCACATCAGCAAAGTCGTCTAGCATAGCCCCATACTCATCAGGCACCTCCTCAACCTGATCCGACTTGATCTCCACAAGTGCCACTATATAAGACATCTCCCTTTACTTTAAACCCTTGCTGAATTGTATGGCACTTTGGAGTGATGGTCCCTTTGTGCCGTTTTTCAAGAACTCACGTGGAACAAGTTCCGGCGTTTTGCCCGTAATAAGAAGACTGCTCATGTGCGACAACACATATGCCATCGCACCCACAAAGAACTCTAAGTTAAGAATGAGTACGAAGTCTTCAAGTGGAAGGACAGAAAATCGCACTTTCTCCTCTCATGCTCTAATCTTCAACATGCTTATGGCTACGCCTCGCATGGCCATATTTGAAGAGTTCACGGCTCTCAGCGTGCATTGTGTGCCCTCAACCTTCAATCCCAACCGCTTCACCTCACGGTCCGCGATGAAGTTGTTCGTAGCACCGGTATCCAACATGGCCCGAACTTCCTTCCCATTGACATATGCCGTCACATACATAAGCCCTCGATAAGACTTATCAATCTACAACGCATTGCATATTTGCTGCAACGGGTTCAACTTAGGCATACTTGTCTCGGCCTCATGTTGTGCCTCTTGTTCGGTTATTGCTTTCAACTTGGCTTGGTTTGGGCATTCTTTTGCCCTATGAGGTCCACTACATATAAAACACTCCGGTTTCCGTTGCCTTTACGGCTTGGCTTGGCTAGATTCTCCCTTATCTTTTTGGCCGTCGCCCTTGGAGTTCTCAGCCTTCTTCTTCTTCTTGCCATCATAGGCTTTCTTTTGCTCATTTTGAGGCATGAGCTTATAGTCAATTAACCCATCAGCCACTACAAGTGCCGCGGGCAAGTCCCTCACACCTTACCTCCGCAGCTCAGTTTGCTCCCAATTTTGCAAACCTGATATGAAATTAAAGAGCTTGTCGTCATCCGACATATTGCGAATATCTAGCATCAATGAACTAAATTCCTTCACATAATCCCGTACGATTCCGGTGTGCTTCAGTCTCTTCAATTTTTTCCTAGCAAGCCACACGGCATTGCTTGGTAAGTAAGAATTAAGCCTTCAATTCCTTCTTCAACACCTCCCAAGTCTGGATGGGTGGCCTTAGCGCCTCAGCATCCTCATTCAGCCTTGCACACCACCATAACTTAGCATCACCCGTGAGGTACATGCAAGTTATATCCACATGTTCCAACTCCGGAATGTGGATTGCCCTGAAATACTGCTCCATATCCCACAAGAAGTTCTCCAACTCCTTTGCATTTCGTGCCCCAGCAAAACTCTTTGGCTCTGGTACTTTCATTTTCGAGGGAGCCGATTCGGCATGTTGAGGTATATTGCCTAAAGCCCTCCTCATCACTACCACTTCAGCATCAAGGTCTCTCACTTGCCCCTGCAAAGCATTATTCGCAGCAATCAAGTCATCGCCCGTAGTGCCCATCCACTCTTGGCAATCTTTTTCAAGATTATCGTAAAGCCCTTTTAGATCCACCATCTCGCCCCTCAATGCCGCCATCTCTGAGGCTACATTCCGCATCTCTGAGGCTATGGCTCCCATCTGGTCAGCCACATTGGTGTATCAGGTGCAAAAGCCCCAATAGCTCTCTCTACGCAATCTAATCGGTTTTTGATGGTGTCTCCCACCATTGTGTTGTTGTTGGTCGCAAGTAAGCGCGGCTTTCAGCCTAACACAGCTTTGATACCAACTGTCACGGGGCTCTTTTCTTTTATGCGGCCTACCCCGCGATGCTCAAGACACCCTTAATCAGTACTCTACTTTCCGCACAAATTTTCTGCACAAGCCAACACAAAGCAAACACAGCCCAAAGCAACGCAACACAAAGCAAAGCAACACAACCACACAACACAAGCAATATGTAAATTACGAAGGCCACAGCCCTCAACCTTTTTATTAAACACTTTAAAAAGATGACAAGACCACTCACAACACCCTTGTGAATGCTCTTTCGAAAATCCTAGACTTTCTCTCTCTAAAAATTTCTCTCTCTAGAACGAGTATAACTCAACTTGCTCTAGACTCACTCATGAATGATGGCAACACGCTACCAAGCATTCTTTTTATGGTGCGAAGCCAACACCCCTAGCTTCCTAGGGACATCAGAATTTGATGCCTACTCAAACTTATATTTTATGCATCACTAGATACTTAGCCAACCTAAACTCATGCTAACAGTGCTTGGCTAAAACACAAGAACCCACACACAACTCAACTTGCTAGCATGTTGTGGCATACCACAACTCTAAGTCCGTGACAGCTGTCCACAACAATCAGCTGAAGCCAACAAGTTTGGTTGATGCACTCAAAATCCCAATTACACATCATCTTTATTCAAACAAAATTAAATCCTCACAGCAGGGAAGCCTCCATAATCCCCGGGCTCCATGATGTCCATGGTGACACAGCTATTAGCAGCAAGTCGCACCTGCAACCAATCTAATCAGACATCTAGCAATGAAAACAAAGCTCACTCTTATATCAATCAAACAGTACAAAATTAGTGAACCATCAAATGTGGGAATTAAAGTCTCAATTTAATTGTTCTAATTTATTTTTTTGCTACGTCAAGTTACCTTCGATGCAACAGAGACATGATCATGAACAGCTACCCTTTCCCCCAGAGTTGCATAGTCTCCTATCCTGAAGGAAAATAAATGATGCAGACATATCTATCAGGACCTATTAAAGCTTGATACGGTTCTTCAATGGAAATTACATATAATAAAGGAAAATCCAAAGTACAAATAAAACTTAAACAAAGAAGTAACATACGTCACTGAACCTGCAATGCTGGTTTGTCCACAAAGCATGCTACTCTTTCCAATAATCACATTATGGCCAATCTGCAAATCAAAGCAGATTGGTAGTTGTATATTGCAGATTAACAAATTCTTGTTATCTTTTTTTTTTTTTTTAATATATCTTTTAGTATCATCATGAAATCGGGCAGTGTGTTTATTGTAGAAGCAAGCAAGTGAAAACCCACCTGAACTGAATTATCTATCTTTGAATAATCCCCTATGACTGCTAAGTACACATCACTAACTTGAGGCGTCTTCAACATTTTTTCATGCTCATCCATAAAGAATCCAAACCCTGTATAAGAATCATGGCACCCATTTTTAGAAGACAACAATTGGGTTAGAATTAAAATTGCATTTCCACTGCAACTATTGTAACTGCAACACTATAAAATACATCAAACAACACAAGTTTGAAGGAATCCAATCTTACCATCTTGACCAATGCACACCCCATTGTGAATTATATAAATGAATCACCTACTATGCAATTTCTGAGTGCAACATTATACCTGTTGAAGGAAAACATGTATGGTTTTAGATTCTATCACATACTAAAAATAGTAAATGTGGTAAATTCTTTGAATTATTATACCCTATGTTCGTTGATTGACCGATAGTAACAGCAGGTCCAACAACAGTTCCTGATCCAACACAAATGTTTACACCCACTACGGCATTTGAATGAACTATGGCCACAACCTCAACCAGCCGTGTTGAATCAATGGAAGCTGATTGGTGAAAGATCTCACCTCCGTTATTCCATTTTTGATATTCTTGTAGATTTTCTACGCCTGAAATATATAAAAGCATGTGCCAAATACCTTTTAGACATTTTCACGAACACTTGGTCCGCAAAAATTAGAGGGCCAGTCCCGTTAATAATTAAGTCATTAGCAGTTAAACAGCCTTTTGCAGAGAAATTGCGAAGACTAACACAGTCCTGCTTGTATGTCTTCTTGGA
>JAXCLQ010000004.1:5044787-5097058 GCA_035584115.1 Cedrela odorata
TTGCCAATTTTATTAATCAATACAATAATGTATAATTACATTTTTGTCCCTATTGGATCTAGGGCATATAACCAACAAGAAGTTCATACCACGTAGATTTCCTCGATGCTAATTCACGCACTTTGTAGGCGGTGAAGTAATCCTCTATGTAGGGTAAATTTGAGTTGAAATCCTTGGCTATTTCGAGAGTTTTAAGAGCCATGTCTATGTTTTGAAGCTTGAAGTACTCTTCTGCGGCATCTCTGGCCTTCTCGGCAGCTAATTTGACAAGATTTGTCAGCATTCTTTCTAACTTTGACAATGGATGGGAACAAACACATTCCGGCAATGATACACTAATTTTTATAGTGTATGGATGATTGCTTGGTCTTGAAGCTATTTGTTTGTTCCCTTATTGAAAACAGGTTTCTATCTTAAACTTTGTTAGATGCTCCTTCATCAAATAGGAGGCAGAGGAGGCTTACTCTTCCTCAAAGAAAAGATTTCAGATTTCAATAGGATTAGATTCAATAATGTGACCAATGATTATTAATTTATTTATTTATTTTGAATCAGTAATTAAAATTGATCAAGGTATGAACTTATGAACATATTTGATGTTTCAAAACAGAGCACATGTAATCATTGTAGAAAACTGCAACTAGCAGGTTTTTACATGATTAATTCCACTGCATCAGCCCAATCCATTGACGGGCCCAACATGTTATACTTTTATCAAACGTTTTAATAATTTTCCCCGTCGTCCCCTACCTACTTTCGGCCATACGGCCAACCTCAAGATAATTTGGACATATATCTCATCTCTAACAACTCTATGGAATCCCCTTCTTTGAAATACGATACTGGTTAGCGACTTGTCTTCTCCATTCACGAATCGGAACCTGCAAAGAAATCCATAGAAACGGTTTTCAGATCAATTCCACCATAGGCAGCCAAGTAGTTTGGTTGATGCACTAAAAATCCTAATTACACATCATTTATATTCAAATTAAATTAAATCCTCACAGCAGGGAAGCCTCCATAGTCCCCGGGCTCTGTGATGTTCTTGGTCACACAGCTATTAGCGGCAAGTCGCACCTGCAACCGCATCTAATCAGACATCTAGTAATGAAAACAAGGCTCACTCTTAAATCAATCAAAGTAGTGCAAAATTAGAGAACCATCAAATGTGGAAATTAAAGTTTCAATTTAATTGTTCTATATTTCCACTTCCAATGAACAGAGTCAAAAACTACAAGTACAGCGCATGGTTAGCACAACATTGAAAAAATGTTCAAAAGTCTATGACCTTCTAAGCATATATAGAACTACATGCTTCAGAAAGCTAAATTATCATTGATTACCATTAATCTATAGAAATGATAGAGCAGATTAACAATTACATTAGAGAAAATGTTTTTATTTTTTTGCTACTTCAAGTTACCTTCGATGCAATAGAGACATGATCACGAATAGCTACCCTTCCCCCCAAAGTAACATAGTCTCCTAACCTGAAGGAAAATAAATGATGCAGACATAGCTATTAGGACCTTTTAAAGCTTGACACAGTCCTTTAATGGAAATTACATCTAATCAAGGCAAATCCATAGTACACATAAAACTTAAAGAAAACAAAGAAGAAGTAACATACGTCACTGAACCTGCAATTCCCGTTTGTCCACAAAGCATGCAACTCTTTCCAATAACAACATTATGGCCAATCTGCAACTCAAAGCAGATAGGTAGTTGTATATTGCAAATTAACGAATTCCAGTTATCGCTTTTTTGTTTTAAAAAAATAAAAATAAAAATCTTTCAGCTTCATCATGAAATTAGGCAGTGTGTTTATTGGAGAGGCAAGCAAGTGAAAACCCACCTGAACTAAATTATCTATCTTTGAATGATCCCCTATCACTGTATCTCTCCAACTGAAAATACCAATTAGGACATAACTGAGTATTCAGCTCTGATGGCTTTCAACTGCAATCAAGTTCAGGAAAATATACAATATGCATGTTACAAACTCATGGAAGATGTTCAAGCCAACAAACATCTCACCTGCCCCTGTCAATGCAGGTATTTGCACCAATCTCTATATGGTCACCTATCTTAACATTGAGCATCTGAGGAAAGAAGGAATTATAAAACAAAATACTTCAGTTGCTAATCCAAATTTTACTAGATATCCAAGGCACCTATACAGGTTTTCTTCAGAAAGCTAACCAGGAAAAGTTCTCGCATATAATGAAAATGAAAACATAACATCATCACCAAGTTCCACCTTAGAAACTAAAGTTTACTTTCTCAAATATTTTTTACTATCAAGTTCTTGTTCCTTAATTACCAGTTTAGAGGATATCCTAACGGGCTCTCTTTCCATAGACAAATTACAAGCGATAAGAAAACAAAAAATTGATTTTCAATTGAAACTAAACAATCACTAACTTGAGGCTTCTTCAACATTATTCCTTTCTCATCCACAAAAAATCCAAACCCTGTATATGAAACATGGCACCCATTTTTAGAAGACAACAATTGGGTTATAATTAAAATTGCATTTCCACTTGCAACAGAGGTGACTTCAACACTAAAACAACCCAAGTTTGAAGTAATCCAGTCCTACCATCTTGACCAATGCACACACCATTGTGAATTATACATGAATCACCTATAATGCAATTATTGAGTGCAACGTTATACCTGTGGAAAGAAAACAAATATGGATTTAGTTTCCATCACATACTAAAAATAGTAAATGTCGTAAATCCTTTGAACTATTATACCCTGTCTTCGTTGATTGACCGATAGTAACAGCAGGTCCAACAACAGTTCCTGATCCAATACAAACATTTGCACCCAGTACAGCATTTGAATGAACTATGGCTCCGACCTCGAGCAGCGCCGTTGAATCGATGCAAGCTGATTTGTGGAAGATCCCATCTCCGTTGTGCCATTTTTGAAAATCTTGAAGATTTTCTACCCCTGAAATATATAAAAGCATGTGCCAAATACCTGTTAGACATTTTCACGAACACTTGGACTGCAAAAATTGAAGGGTCAGTCGCAAGAAAAGTGAAGTCATCAACACAACCGCAATTTGCAGAGAAATTGCGAAGACTAACAAAGCCCCGCTTGTATGCCTTCTGGGAGTATAAAACGGCAAATCGTTTAAGATTAACTGCCATAACTAGTTAACAGTAAAAACTCTTCGGACAGAGAGCATGACAACGTGGGCAACTTAGGACAGAGAGCGTCGAATTGCTGGCGTTATTGGATTGGAAGGAGTAAAAGGGACATAACTGTTATTTCACTACACGAAAAGGACAATTTGGTCCAATCAAATAATAATAATAATAACAAATGAAGCTAAACAATTTAGTAGTTTTAATACAATGAAAATGATAATAATTTAATGTAACTTGACCAAAAGTACATATGAGAGAAATAATAAATATATAAGATCGTAATTAGCATTTTATCAGTTAAAAGTATTTTCTATCATAAAATATGGGATAAGCTCAATTCCTTGTCATTTTAAAAATTTTACAAATTTATTATCCAATAAAGAATGTAACATTACTAATATATCATTTGAACCGTATTTTTTAAGATAAATTATAAAATACCTAACAGCAATCAACATACATGGTATATACAGTGATATATTACCCATCACGCACAAAACAAGTTATTGGCAATCTCCTTTTTCTTTTTTAATTTTTGTGAGGGTTAAATTGTCTGAAGTTTTGGATGATTTGGAAATTTTTATGGTCCAAATTTAACTTTAAAAAGTATATAGCCATTCTATAATTTTTTCAATAAAATTTCTATAAAATTTCAACTTCCTCAAATTTGCAAAATTAACCCCATTAGCAATCCTGGTCGTTTTCCCCCGTGCTACAGTGAAACGCTATAGTACTGAATTCTAATTCATATTTTTCGACGAGTTTTCTGGTAAGTAAATTATCACCACCCCTACCAAAATGTTCCTCTCAAAGTGATCTACCTTTGCACATATTTTAGGAGGAGTTTCAAGTTGTCTTAAGACCACAACTAGCATTTTTAGTAATGTGTTACAGTAATCAAATGTCTCATCTTCGTTTTTTGGCAAATTTTCGATAAGTGAGTTTCCAAAACTTTTACCAATACATTCATAGTTTAATGATCTATGATTTGGAGAATGTTGGTAAAGTTTTGGGGTGTATAGACTATGTTTTATTTTCGAAGCTACTGGCCTTCTAAAGTAAATTTGCTACAGTGATTTGAGAGGTTATTAAGAGAAAGGACACAAAATCGGTGGAGTCTAGTGACTGATTATTTGATTTTGAGGTAGAGATTCGATTACTTATCTTGGTTGTGATTTTTATTTAAATGCCACATGTATATGTATATATATAAGTTTGACTAATTCTATTATAAAATGTGAAAATTATTTTAAATAATATAACATATTTTATAATTAAATACTTGAATGACACGTCTTACAGTTATGGCATGCCGAACAATTGTTTGTATTAAATGAATTTGTTAAGTATATGGGCTGAATCATGATTAAAATTCAATAAACGGTGAGCTAAAGTTAACGATGAAGTAAAAGTTTTAAGCCCAGTCCAGTTCCAGATGCGCTTATTAGGGAATAACAAATACCCTAGATGAAGTGAAGGCCGAGACCTTTAGAGTCGAATAAAAAACTTAAGAATTGATTATTACCTGAGGTCAAGTGAAAGGCGTTAGGTAAAATTGTTAATTCTAAAAATCTATCCACAAAAGTCTCGGACACAGCTAATAAATGTCTCAGATATATATAAAAACCAAGTCCATCTCGAGCTAGTAGAAATCCTTAAGTATAGACTTATAATACATTTTCTTAGCTACATATTAAGGGAAGACTCGATTCTTTTCCAGATACTTCCGGATTCTTCCATAATAAAGATCATTTAGCCTAATAAATGTATTCCATAATAAAGATTCTATGCCAAATAGATACATTCTGCATAAATAGCTTCAGATTCCATAAAATCCAAAAAACCAATGCTTATCAAATGAAATTTTCATGATTCTCACAAGACTAGATTCTTGTTTCCAGATTCTATAAAATTCTATTAAACTCGAGAGGCATAAATGTTTATAAAAGGAGGTCAAAAGTAACCAGGTACGCATCATGAAACATTCATATTAAAAACCTATATTTCCCTATATCCTCCTCAACTCTCACATTATAAAAGAAAAACCTTAACTTAAGTATTGGAAGGTTTTTGCTGGGCTATCGGCTTTTTACCCTCATAACTTCTAATTGTGGTCGCAAGTTAGGTAGGCCGACAAATGAAGGAGAAGAATTCTAGTGTTGGTGTACGAGGTCCAAAGGAGGATTTTTCCTACATCAACAGAATTAAATGTTTTGTTTTGAGGAATAGTTTGCATGGTGTTTTATTAAATTTTGACGATATGCTACCCAATTTTATTTAATAAGGATATCATTATTGAAATGAACATAGAATCACTGCATATTATTAACGTGGGCAGGTATCTCCTAGGGTGGAATTCCCTGAAGTGATACTAGAGGGGACAATGTTGGTGTGTCTTTGAGTGCGTGTCCCTAAACCTACAGGATGCATTATTGTACGACTTCATTGTAACAACTTATTTACTGTGAACGTTACGCAACCCATTGTGGTAATCGTTGATGTGTGATCACATAATTGATTCAAATACTTAAATTAAATCAATGATGTTTATTTTGTTTATATATTATATGTTATGTATAAACTGTAAATTTTCTAAGATTTAGCATCATTAATCATTATAATGAATTGAGGCATAAATTACTTTTTATTAACCATGCAGTACTTTTATAAAACTAACAAAGATAAGTGATTATTTATTCTTACTGAGCATCGTGATTTTGCTCACTCCTTTTTTTCCTCCAGAAAAATTTCAAGATGATGTGGACACTGAGGAGTGAGTAGTGCAATCTTGCACTTAGAGATGCATTAAGTAGACTTTTCAGTTGGTTGATATTAAGTACGTCTTTTTTATTTATATTTTAATTATCAAACAGTAGACTATTAAATGATGTGTGATTTATTTAGACCACTTAAATTTTAATTTAATTGTTTTAAAACATAGTAAGTGTTCACATTACCTGTGAGATTTTAATGGTTTAAGTGATTTTATATTTTAATTGTTTTGAAAGACTTCGGAGCATGTTTTGAATTTCTTGTAATGAGAATTTGTATCATTTAAAACATTGGACTTTTCACTTAAAAGTCACTAGTCTCCTGTTTTAGGGCATGACATTACATCTAAAATCAACACAACTTACATTTAAACAAATGTTTAAACCATAAAATTAAAAAATTAAAATCGGACATTAGTAGCTTTGGGGTTGTATTAGAGATTGAACATAAGTGGGAAAAAGAATAGTGAATTTTGTCTTTCCGAACAGGGTCAAAGCCTTCTTCTTACCTGTGTTTGTAACTACATCTTTAGGTAGCTATGTATTTGTCTTTTTCTGAAGCATGATTTTCAACTAGCAAAGACTTTGTATGAAGCATTTCAGATATGGAAACTATGGTGTGAAGGAAATGCACAACAAATGATGGAGCCAGCACTAAAGCAGTCACTTATTCCAGCTCAACTTTTGACATGTATTCATATTGGGTTGTTTGGCGTTCAAGAAGACTCCGCGGACAGACCTATCATATCATCTGTCGTTGTTTTGTTGACAAGTGATACCATTAACGCTTCTTCAGCCACCGCAACCAGCATTCTCTGTTGATTCCATGCATATATGCAGTATAGACCTTACTTTCCTAGCTTTGATTTCGGTCACAAACCATTCATTTTAACTGTTGTAAATAAATACAGGAAAGCAAATCGGCAACTAAAATTTGAACTTCTGATGGTAATGCGATTGCGGTTGTTGCAAATGGTGACAATAAGGTCCAACAACAACTATTGATCCAATAATATATATGAACGATGTATATTGCTGTAATCTTTAATAAAGAACGGATTTGATTTTGGCTAAGAATAGTTAGAATTTTTAATTATAAAGTACCATTATCTTCGTAACCCTAGGCTTTGGATCCAATTTCAACTACAGGGATATTATTATTTTTTTTCTTTTTCACAAAAAGAAAGTCTTGTATTCAATTTATGCGGCAAAGAAGTGCAACACATATTTCTTGCTGGTTATAATTTAAAACAATAAAAAGAATTTAACTGCACAAGCGTTGCAATAAGTGAACCCGAGGATTTAATATTCCTCGGTGAATAATTGATAACCGTCCAAGGTCGACGTATTAGTTCAAGTCAAAGTATCCACATTCCACAAAATACGAGTGAACCATGGAATCGGAATTTAGTCATTGGTGTGGGGTACAACAAATTATCCTTGATTAAATTTATCTTAAATTTGTGTGAACCGAACGGGACGAAGGTATCTGTCAACTGAAACTTGGATAAGTGGCACATTGGGATGCACTCTGTCTCAAAAATCTGATAAAAAAAATTTTATTACATATATTATAAAATTAGTTAGTTGTAATAATTATTAGGATCAAAAGTGAGATCACGTTCTTCTCATGGGCAATTTTTAAGTGGTATAGTAATCTAATGTAGTAAAAGCTTTGTAGAAAAGTGTTATATCATTCCATGTCAATCGATCTTATCCCCATATACGATCTTTGACTGTTCGATATATAATTGATCATTTATTAAACCATATGGGTTTTATTTTAGGAATGGCAAATGGATAGAGTGGGGTGTGGCTAAATCTAAGTATTTGCATGTAAAAAGGCTGAATGATGGTAGAGTGGAAAGTAGTAAACTTATTGCAAGTTTCTCGTTAAAATATTAAACTTAATACAAGTGTCCAGTTAAGAATTCAAAGATTAACTTTTTCTCAAAGACAACTCCATCTCCGACCCATTATGGGCAGATTCCCACAGAAGATTTTTCTTTCTTCAAATTATTTTTAAATCGAGAATCGTGTGTCACGGAGGAGTCTGTCACAAAAATATAAGTCAAAAAGCTTCTACAAACATTGTTTGCAGAAATGTGATAGTGGAGTGTTAACTTTTACTTTTAAATACAGAAGCTTTGGACACCTTTATTATAGACAAACTAATTGGTTCCTAAAATCATATTACTTTTGATAGGTCTATCATAAATTTCTATAATTTCCTTTGAGTCATCAGTCTTCATCCTAGCTCTTAGCATTTGGAACGTAACCAAACTTTTGTTTCTGATAACAATGTCGATTATCTTATCCTCTGGCTCAAAAATAATTCACTTGCTTCACCTTCTTTCTTTCCTATCCTTTGTTATGTCACAGAGTCCCGAATTCATGCCCTTTTCTTGCTCACATCGCCCTAATAACACTGCTTCCGACAAGTCTACATCCAACCTCAACCGGCTATTCGACCGAGTTATTTCGAATATAGCTGACAGCTCCTCCTATTACAAAACAACTGAAGGGAGATATCCTGACATAGTTTACAACCTTTATCTCTGTAGGGGCGACCGGAGCGACCAATCCTGTCAGACTTGCGTCAATTTAGCAATTGACAACCTTCGGAAAGATTGTAATGGCACCAAGGAAGCAATTATATGGTATGATGATTGTATGGTTCGCTATTCTGACCAAGCTTTCTCCTCTAATATAGAGACATCTCCGCAGAATTGCTCGACAAACAAACAAAACTTTACTGAACCTGAACAGTTCAGAAAGATTGTGAATCAGTCCTTGGATGAAGTAATTTCAGCGGCAACTTCGATCAATGCTTCTAAAAAGTATGCAACCCATGTAGTTAACGTTTCCGGCATTAATAAGCTGTATAGTCTTGTGCAGTGCATACCGGATTTGTCGATAGAAGACTGCAAAGCTTGTCTTACCAGTGCTGCCGCTTCAATTCTAACCTGCTACCAGGATAAGAAAGGTGCAAGATTTCTTAACCCAAGTTGTAATATAAGGTTCGAGCTGTACCCATTTTTCCCTACACATGAATTTCTTGCACCAACACCTCCGGCCAGCCCTAATGGTGAGTTCATAAACATGTATAACAACGTGTGTGTGTGTGTATATATATGTACACGATGAGTTTATTTTCTATATAGCATAGAGAAGAAATTTCTTTAATATGCAACAGAATTAAATATATGTTTTTGCTAAAAATTTCTCAGGATAGCTAAATTAAATTCAAACTTGTATAGATTCAAATCATCATTAATTTCCATGAAGTTGAGCAGGAGAGGGTTAATCCATTCTGTTAGTTGGGGTTCAGAACATTTGATTTCGGTCAATAACTTATCTTCCATAGGTTTCTTCTCAGGTTTTAAAGAAAGAGAACTTTAGCTAGGAAAGTAATGATGTGACGGAATAATTTAATTAATGAGTTCAGAAGAAAAAATTATGAATAGATAATAAATATAAAATGTTAAAAAGAATTTTATTAACCAATTTTTTATATTTTGTATTTATTTCTGACCTATAATTTTTTTTTATTCTTACTAGTTAAATACTATAATTCTACCACTATATAATATGTGAAACCTATAATAGTAGATCGTTGTATCTAAAACTCTCTTCAAAAATATATAACAAATATTGTTTAAATTAATGATTTTTTTTTTTAATTCAGACTTTTTATCTGTAAGACGGCTACTGGAGCAAGTAGTAATTGGGACCAACACATTACAAAAGGCTGGATTGAATATGAATATAAAATAATTGCGAAGGCCAAACAGAGGACAAGATAATGCTTGGTTCACGATGGTGGAATTGCTTTTAAAAAGAAGTATACTAATAGATTGGAATAAAAAAGAGATACAGTCGCATAAAAAATAATAAAATTAATCAACTACAGTTTTTTAATCTTTTAAATTAGTTTATTTATTTATACATGTACTTCTTCATCATTAGCGTCCTTGTTGCATTGTCTTAGTGTCATTCTTATATTTTTCACCAGTATTGATGGATAATATATGTTATTTTTCTTCCATAAACTTGAATTTTTTAGTTCTGATTGCATCGAGGGGAAGGAAGGGAAGCAAAATATGGATTGAAGCGGTCACTACAGTATCAGCATTCCTAATATTAGTCGCACTTTTCGTTTCTTTTATATGGAATATGAGGAGAAGAAATAAAACAAACAAAGGTAGGTTAATTCGGCAGTATAAAAGCAGTATTAACTGTTGCTTTTATTACTCTTTGTAAACTAAATTCAGTTTTTGTTGCAGTTGAATTACTTGAACTGGGAGAAGGTAGAATTGGAAACGATTACTCTGGTATTTTAGGAGAGAAGCAAGTTGAATTTCAAGAGTTCCCTGTGTTCCCGTTGGACCTTACGCTAAAGGCTACACAACATTTCTCTGATGAAAATAAGCTTGGAGAAGGAGGGTTCGGGCCTGTGTATAAGGTAACAATTATAGTCATATGTTTTAATTTGTTTAAGCAAACTATCAGCATTGACGGATTGAGAATTCAATATAGGCGGCTCATAAAGGTAAATTTTAAGATTTTCTCAACATTTTAAAGTTATATAAATATTTTAAGTTACACATCCAGGGTATATTAGCGGATGGCAAGGAAATTGCAGTAAAGAGGCTGTCAAGAAAATCTGGACAAGGCCTACAAGAGTTCAAGAATGAAGTTACTCTGATTGCCAAATTACAACATAAGAATCTTGTTAGACTCTTGGGATGCTGCTTAGGGCGAAATGAATTGCTACTCATCTATGAGTACATGCCCAACAAAAGCCTGGATTTCCTGCTCTTTGGTTTGCTCCTAAAACTCTCCATTAGTGATAGTTACTATAGACATGAAATACTTTCTTGAATTGCTGGTTGTTAAGTTTCGCAATGGAATAGATAAACTGGGAGGATTTCGGCTTAATAGTAGGTTGTATTAAGCCTTCGCCAGTGGCCAACAGGTCAAGTTTATATGGTTTGTTCCATTTGTGTAACATAACTACCAGCATCACTATATCCAAATCTTTTTTGTTTTTACTTTTTTCATTCCTCGATCCCCTTAACCACAAAGCAAGACAAAGTAGAAAAACAGGTTATATGTTATGTTCAATTTATTGTCAGATTCAACAAGAAGTGTACAACTGGATTGGGAAAAACGCTTCGGTATCATTAAGGGAATTGCACGAGGTCTTCTGTATCTGCACGAAGATTCTCGACTCAAAATAATTCATCGCGATCTCAAAGCTAGCAATATTTTGCTGGATCATGAGATGAACCCGAAGATATCAGACTTTGGAATGGCCAGGATTTTTGGTGGAAATCAAAATGAAGCTAATACCAACAGAGTTGTTGGAACATAGTATGTCACTTTTTCCTAACAATATTTTCTTGGAAGTTAAAAAAGTTTGCTCTTTTGGACAAACTACTACTTAACTAAACCTGTTGACTATTTCTCTGCTTTGTGCTTATACCCTAGTATAACGATCGGTAATTGTGGAAAATTGCCAATAAAAGATTTTGAGATATTTAAAAATGTTTTTAGAGCATTTAATCTTATTTTGTTGTTCGAATTTCAACAGTGGATATATGGCCCCAGAGTACGCCATGGAAGGGCTATTTTCAGTTAAATCGGATGTTTTTAGCTTTGGAGTTCTTCTGCTAGAGATAATCAGTGGGAGAAAAAACAGTGGATTTTATCTTTCTGAACAAAGTCGAAGCCTCCTTACTCATGTATGTAGCTATCTCTAACTTCTGTCCTTGAAGAATAAATTCTACTGATAATACAACAATTTCTTAGACTCTAATTTTATGGCTTGTATAAATTTTCAGGCCTGGAAACTGTGGCGTGAAGGAAATGCAGTGGAGCTGATGGACCCAGTATTGAAGCAATCATATATTCCAGACGAACTGTTGAAATGTGTTCATGTTGGATTGTTGTGCGTACAGGAAGACCCGGCAGAAAGACCAACCATGTCTTCTGTGGTTGTTATGTTGGCAAGTGATTCCATGACACTTCCTCAACCGACCGAACCTCCATTTTCTGTCGGCCGAGTTCCTTTGAAATTAAGTCAATCCTTATCAGATATTAGAGTCTGTTTTGTTAGTGATAACCTTTCAGATGTTTCACCTCGTTAACAATTCTATATAGTCGTAAATTCATTTGGCAATATTGCCATTGACTCACTTTGTTAAATACTGGGATATTCTCCATTCCCCTAATTAATCTACCTTATTGTCGACAGCACAATAGATTAAAGGGGTATTAACAACCAAGTCCCTAATTCTTAGTGAAACAACAGGCAAGGACAAAATTTGATTATCTTTAACAAATGGGTTACAAAACAGAGGAATCCTTACCTTGCAACTGGGGCTTAACTGAAGATCAAACCTTCTATTCTACAATTTCTTCGTTGATAAACCTTAGTGTTAGCCAATTTCTTTTGAAGTGGTGGGAGGACAAACAAATTTATAAACATTCAATAAGCCATTGCAATAATGATTATACTTCTTTTTATTACTCTAATTGTTGATATATCCATAACTATACATCATCCAAAACTGGAACATCCATACTCCATAAACGAAAAAATTTGAATATGTTATTTTTTTTTTTTGAAAAGTATAATCTAGTATTTTAATTATATATATATATATATATTGTTTATTTGAATTCGGTATTGAATAAAAAATTTCAAGCTTATTATTGTTTAGGTTTTTGAGTATCAAGGACAATGTCCATCTCATTGCCTTTTGAATATATATTAGAATTTATATTAAAAATATTTAATGAAAACAGAGATGCTTAAATGGTTGACTTGTTATTTTTGTATCTTTAATGTTTATGGTCAAAACCTCTTCAAACTTTTTTTTTTTAATATCAAAATAAAATGATTTCTGATCAAGTCGGTTTTGGATTAAAATATAACTAAAATTTTTAGCCACTCTGAATTTTTTTTTTTATAAATTTTAAAACAAAATAGTTTTAGATTGAGTCGTGTTGAGTTAAAATATAATTAAATTTATTTGATCTTTATTTAAATAAAAATGAAAATTTATTAACTTACACCAAGTCATTTCTTTTTAATTTAAAAAAAAATGATTTCGAAACAAGTAGAGTCGAAATATATCTAATTTTATTAAATATTCAATTACATAAAAATTTAAATGACTAGGGTGTCTTGAAGTAATTTTTAAATTATAGAGATAAAAAATTATCTATATTATTATTATTATTATTCAATTGAATAGTAAAATAATTTAACAAATTATTTTTAAAATAATAAATATTTATTTTTTAATTAATGGATGTCACATTACTTAAAATAAAACAAAAATTAGAATAATACATAATAAGTATAAATATTACTTTATTTTAATATTGGATACTCTTTAAAATATTCAAAAACCATAGGTTTTAAGAATACACTACTTAAGTCCTCCTTAATTACTTCTTGTTTCGTTCGAGTCCTTAACCAAGTTTGACTGTTACGGAAAGTTAATGGCGTAAGGCTATTTTAGTAAAATTCAATTGAGATAAATATAATTAGGGTAAGAAAAGAACCCACGTTGAGAAGCAAATGGTCATCAAAAATCGTCCGCCCATCTTCGTTTGAGCCAAACTCTTATATATATTTACCATGAACTTAAGTGGATTTCTATCGATGTTGATTAAATTTTAGTTGCTTGATGACCAGACCACACTGTTAAAAGGTAATTAATCTGAACCTTTGTTTTTACTCTTTTGAATGAATAACCGTATGATTTTTCTTGAGAAGGTTGATTATTTTGATAATATGCTTTATTTGGTAAGGTTTCGTTGAAAAGGGGTCATTAACATCATGGAAGATAATGTCGAATTGTGAATGCACCTATCAATATTTCTATGGGTAATCTTTATTTGGCTTTCTTTGGCAAACAACTTTGTAAGGCCCGTCAACAATGAAACAAAAATGTCTCATAGGAGAATTAGGGGAAAAAAATTGACGAATTGATGGCCACCAAAATATTTTTAAGATACAATATGAATATGAAATGCATAATATTTTATTACATTGATTTCATTACATAATTACGTACTTGAAAGTCATGAACGATAGATTTGGATCATGTTTCTATTGATACATGGCATTAGATCACTAACAAAAATTTATTTAATTTTAGTTTTTCTCTGTTTTAGTTGTCTGTTAAGATAGATAAATCAAATGAAGCCCAAGGTTTTGGTTAGCCATGATCCCGTTGCATAACAATTCATGCTCAGTGAAATTTCGTTAATGTGCTCAACAGACACAAAAAACAAATTTATAGATTAATACTAAGAGAATTTGTTATGTTCCATGAAATTTCACTAACTGCTTTATGGAATTTATTTGCTACTAAAATACATTTTAGTTGCTTAGCATATATATATGGTTAAGACTGAATTTTCCATATCTGTTTGTTTCTTCTTCTGTTGCTTAATTATATGTGCTCTTCTGAGTTGCTATAATTTTATGTATTAGATTAAATTTGGTATATATGCTTGTTTTCTTCCTCTTATTACTGAATTAGGTGTATATTCGATTGAGTTCCTATATTTATATTTATAAGATTAAATATGTTGTATTTACTTTTTTGGTTAAAAATGATGCAGGCAACCATGTTACCTTTTCTGATTTTTGTTAAAATTGGTGGAGTGTCGTATGAGATAGGATATAGAGATCCGGAGGAATGTAGGACTGTTAGGTTGTTTCACAAAGTTGGAGATGTTTTTGTTAAACATATATGTCATCAAGTAGATATGATTGGAGTTTTTATTGTATTACTGTGGACTGAGAATAAGGAGAGGAAATTAATTAATAATGATAGTGATTTGTATTGGATTTTTGAGGAGTTCTTCATTCACAATCATCTTGTAATTGAGTATGCAGTGCAGAGTGAGTCAATTTATGAGTGCCAATCTCGTAAGGAAAATGTTGCAATGAGTTTAGCTTGTGGAAGTGTCGATAAGGAGGGTTCCGACTATGCATCGCCCTCCAACGATGTGCTAGATGATACTGACGAAAGTGTTGTGGCAAGTGATGGTGAGGAGTCTAAAATTCCTCTCTGAGGAATTGTTACCATAGGTAATGACAAGTTTGAGAGATGTTGTGAGGATGGGTATTTCATGGGGCACTCATCTGACGAGGAGAATGGTACTTCACAAATGTATGGATTCACTGTTAATAATGAGTGGAAACCAAATCCAAATGGTTCCGTTAGTTTGCAAGTAGGAAAATCTTTTGAATCTGTCACATTATTAAGAGAAGTTAAGGTGAAATATGTTATCCAATAAGGTTTTCTGTTGAATAGGATTAAAAATGATGGTGTAAGGTATACTAGCAGATGCATGGATCAAAAATGCACTTGGAAGCTTCATGCTTTTATGACTCATGGGGTGAATTTTAAGATTAGGTATATTGAAGGGCCACAAATTTGTCAGCAAACAACAGTTAACAAGGACGCAACAACACCTTGGATAGCTAAAGTTTGTGGTGAACTTATTCAAACTAATCTAGAAATTAGTGTAAAAGTCATTAGGAATGAGTTGAAGAATAAATTTAAAGTTGATTGTGATATGCAAAAATTGTACAGACCAAAAAAAAAAATTGCTTTGATAAAACTAGGTGTTAACCATGAAGCTTGCTATAAGAAGCTTTTGAAATATGCTCACATTCTAACGAAAATGAATAGGGGTGTTTGTGCCAAGGTGAAGATTGATAAGCCATTGTCAAATAGTCCAGTTTTTCAAATATTTTTTTGTATCATTTCCTGCACCTAAAATGGAATATTTGAATGGGTGCAGACCTTTTATAGGATAAGATGGGTGTCATTTGAAGGGTCCTTGTAGAGGAGTGTTACTGTCTGCTATTGCATTGGATGCTGACAGTGGAATTTTACCACTTGTTTGTGTATGTGAAGGAGAAAATAATGATAGTTGGGGTTACTTCTTGAGTTTGTCGTATGACTTCATTGGGGCTGATGATAATTTAAATAATTAAATTTTAAGCCACTCTGTTCAGCCATCAAATATCATTTTTCGAAATACACCCATAAATGAAATTGAAAAATAAATTTTTTAGTCCATCTAAGAAAATAAAAAAAAATGAGAAATAAAATTATTTCATTGAATGAATATCAAAAATTACAAAGCAGAAGAGAATCAAGGATAAAATTAACAACTATTAAAAAATAAAATAAATGGTGGATTAAGTTTCCACAAACTATTAACTGATTAAAGAGATGACTGTCTTGGATAGATATTAAAAATCGTCTTCAATCTTTTTATTTAATTCTTATCATCCTCCCTCAAGTTGGCAATGCAACTTTTGTGTATTCACAACTTATCTTGAGATGCTTGAATCTTTAGTAAGAAGAAAATATTTATAAATATTTATTTTTTAATTAATGGATCTCACATTACTTAAAATAATAAAAGTAAAAAATTTAGAATAATACATAATAAATTATAAATATTACTTTATTTTAATACTTGGATACTCTTTAAAATATTGAAAAACCATAAGTTTTAATTTAAGAAAACATTACTTAAGTCCTCCTTAATTACTTCTTGTTTCATTCGAGTCCTTAACCAAGTTTGACTGTTACGGAAAGTTAATGGCGTAAGGCTATTTTAGTCAAATTCAATTGAGATAATATATAATTAGGGTAAGAAAAGAACCCACATTGTGAAGCAAATGATGAAATATGTTATCCAAGAAGGTTTTCTAGGGAATAGGATTAAAAATTATGGTGTTAAGTATACTAGCAGATGCATGGATCCAAAATGCACTTGGAAGCTTCATGCTTCTTTTATGACTCGTGGGGTGAATTTTAAGATGTGGTATATTGAAGGGCAACATATTTGTCAGCAAACAACAGTTAACAAGGACGCAACAACACCCTGGATAGCTAAAGTTTGTGGTCAACTTATTCAAACTAATCTAGAAATTAGTGTAAAGGTCATTAAGAATGAGTTGAAGAATAAATTTAAAGTTGATTGTGATATGCAAAAATTGGACAGAGCAAAAAAAATTACTTTGATAAAACTAGAAGTTAACCATGAAGCTTGCTATAACAAACTTTTGAAATATGCCCACATTCTAATAAAAATAAATAGGGGTGTTTGTGTCAAGGTGAAGATTGATAGGCGATTATCAAATAGTCCAGTTTTTCAAAGATTTTTTTGTATCATTTCCTGCACCTAAAATGGAATATCTGAATGGGTGCAGACCCTTTATAGGATTAGATGGGTGTCATTTGAAGGGTCCTTATAGAGGAGTGTTACTGTCTGCTATTGCATTGGATGCTGACAGTGGAATTTTACCACTTGTTTTTTGTGTATGTGAAGGAGAAAATAATGATAGTTGGGGTTACTTCTTGAGTTTGTCGTATGACTTCGTTGGGGCTGATGATAATAGGGCTATGACTTTTATCAGAGATAGACAAAAAGGAGTGTTACAGGCATTAGAAAAATATTGGCCACATGCTATATCTAGATATTGTGCCAGACATATATTTGCCGACCTGAAATGTAGATTTCCTGGTTTGAGTGTGATAGGTAAATTTTGGAGAGCTTGTAGGGCTGCAAATCGATACGACTTTGATAGGCCAACGGTTCTAGGCTAGGGAGCAAAATTGTTATACATGCTTAAGCAAAATACCACATGTACAATGGTCCAGAAGTGGGTTTGATCATTATGTGAAATCAGACCACGTTAAAAATAACATGGCAGAATCTTTCAATCAGTGGGTGAATGTGGTTAGGGACAAACCTGTCCTAACCATTCTTGAGCATATAAGAAGATAACTTGTGGTAAGGATATCGGAAAAATACCAAGAGGGGAAAAATGGCTAGACAACTTGACACCATATGCTAGAAAGAGACTTAGCCAGTCCACACTCATCATGTTTGCAAGGCAGTCCATTAACTTGCCACATCCCACATTCATACACCTCATCTATAAAATGCACTAGGAAAAATGGCTAGACAACTTGACAGCATATGCTAGAAAGAGACTTAACCAGTCCGCACTCATCATGTTTGCAAGGTAGTCCATTAACTTGCCACATCCCACATTCATACGCCTCATCTATAAAATGCACTAGGAAAAATGGCTAGACAACTTGACACCATATGCTAGAAAGAGACTTAACCAGTCCACACTCATCATGTTTGCAAGGTAGTCCATTAACTTGCCACATCCCACATTCATACACCTCATCTATAAAATGCACTAGGTAGTCCAACAAACTAGGTGATCTTGGTTGTGTGTAGGCAAGCAATAAGACTGCATCAATTGCACAGGTTTCATTTGATTGTAAATTTGTTGTTGATATTGGTTTATTTTTTTGCTAATAAATATATTAATAATTTGGTTATGTTGGTGATGTTTAGGGCAGCAATAGGATTGCGCCAACTACAGAGGTGTGATTTGCTTGTATAACATATGTATAATTTTTTATTATTTAATTTATTAAAAACTTAGTAATCTTGGTAATATGCAGGCCAACAATAAGTCTATAACAACTACACAAGTTTTATTTAGTTGTGAAATGATTACTGATGCAATTTTATTTTTTTTGGTAATAAAATGGATTTAAAATTTATATTTCTTTTTGAATAGGTTGTTGTTGTCAATGTACAAGCAAGTGACAGTAATTCTGAACAAGTCATTCAAGTTTCAAGCAATGATATTGCATACATAACTTCAATAGATCAGGCTTAACCTCAGAACCAAGAACCTAATTGCAAGAATTATGCAGTTTAACATTGGGACTTGCTTTTGATTTTACATTTTGTGAAGAATGATGAAGCCATGAGGCTTTTTACTAAGTTTTGGTTTAATTTGAAAATTTCTCTTTTAATGTTTGATGTTTTAGGAGTTGATAATTGTTATGAATTTTAATAGTGTCTATTATATTTTATTATTGGATCAGTTCCTGAAAGTGTGTGAATTATTTTATTTTCTTGTTGCATTTACTGCATTTTTTTTGTAGTACTTCAAATTTGATTGATTTATTTAAATTAATCTATGCAATATTTTTGTACACAATGTGAGAAATTGTAAACTAATCATCTTTTATTAGATTTTAATAATTATTAAAAAAATGATTGTTATTAAGATATTGTTTGATAATTTAAAATTTTTTCTTTGAAAGTAAAAAGAAACTTGACGAACGAGAAAATTGTTAAAATCTAATTAAAATGTATTTAATAGAAAGTAAACATGTTAAAAAAATTGCAAAAATCAACAATAGTAGGAGATGGTTAAAATGGACATTTTGGCAACTAAAATGATAGTTAGGGGTATAAATATTATTTTATACTTTAATGTCTTACGCCATTAACTTTCCGTAGCAGTCAAAATTGTTTAAGGACTCGAATAAAACAAGAAGTAATAAAGGAGGATTTAATTAATGTATTCAAACAAGAAGGATTCAACTAATAAAATCCCATTTATTATAGAAAAAGAAAGACAGAGAGAGAGAGAGAGAGAGAGAGAGAGAGATTACACTGAAGCAGACCTATAACTTCACTCACTTTGTTACGTACTTAGGGTGTGTATGTAAATGGTTGAAAGCTTGGAAAAGGGATAAGTAAATAAATACTTTAAAGAATATATATTTTTTTTTTTTGGGTTGGACAAAAAATAGGTGAAGGAGGATTGAATCCTCAATCTTTTAAACGGGAGAATCATGATTTATGAGAAATTATAATTTCACCCTTCCAAATGGTTGAACTTTAAAATTAACACATTTTGTATATATTTTATTATAATTAAATATTGATTAATTTTTAATTATTTATCATATTATTTTATTTTTAATGAAAATAACTTATATAATATTATTTTAAAATTATAATAAAAACTTTAAAAAAATTCAACATTATCTAATTATAAATTCATCATCATGATATTATTATTTTTTACACCATTCTTATTATATATATATAAATAATTATATATATATTTCATTCATCATCATGTTACATTGTCTACCGCATTCAACAAAATCTTTCATAGGATATATATATTTATCAATAAAGAACAGCCAAACCACTTTCCTGTACAGTGGCTTAACACCTCAATATATATTCTCTTTAAAATGATGAAATTTGTTTACTTGATGAGATATAACTATTTTTTCCTTTTAAGAAGAATAGTTATATCTCAAACAAACCAAACGTCTAGAGTCTAGTTTAATGGAATATATATATATATATATATATATATTTTCCTTTTAAGAAGAATAAAGAGATTAGGAGTCACTCTTTGTACCAATTCAAATGATTATGAAACGATAAATTTTAATTATTAAATTTAGTACGGCCCAAGATGATGGCTAAAAAAATAGTAAATACGAAGATTATGAATAATTATTAATTTATTGCATATGGGTAGTCAAAGAATGCCAAAGATATCCTCATATGGCTGTGGAAATTAAGACATATTTATTAGGTAAGCAAATTCTAATGCGGAATAAAGATATAAAATGGACTAAAACAGTTGAGTCTTTCCACCAATCCAAAACATTATGAAATAAAATAATAAGCGGATGCCCAAAATTATCCTGGTTGAGTCATATAGACATATATTCGACGAAGCTTCGTGGCACACATTGGAAGTGAAAATCAAACATAAAGAGCCCTTCTTGTGTCTAACATCTTCCATCTACTTATGTCCCTGTCAAAATTAAGTCTACATTGTATAGCCACATGGATTTTCTGCAATTTTTTCCAGGAGGAGAAAATTAATTGGCTTGACTTAGCTTTATTGTCTATTGTAGAGGAGTACAAGTCGTTTGCATCTTCAATTTTTTTTATTTAAAAAACAAAACAAAACAAAAAGAAATAGAAGATTAACAATGAACTTTATGCAGTCCGTCTTCCGCAACAAAAATCTTGGAATTAAAAAGCTTTTCTGCAAATTCTCCGTGATCCTCGTGTTTCTCTCCATCCTAAGCTTTTTTTGTAGAGGAGTATAAGGAGTTGACTACGCTAACATTTTTGCTCCCGTTGTGAAGCTCAATATTATCAGGTCAGTGTTGAGTATTGTTGCCATAGAAGGTCTCTATTTTGAACAGTTAGACGTGAAGACCGCATTTCTTCACGGAGACTTGGATGAAGAGATTTACATGTTCCAGCCAAAAGATTTCTTAGAAAGAGGAAAGGAGAACATGGTGTGTAGACTTAAGAAGAGTTTGTATGGCCTGAAACAAGCCCCAAGACAGTGGTACAGAAAGTTTGACAGCTTCATGCACAAGGAAGGTTTCCAGAAATGCAACGTCGACCACTGTTGCTACTTCAAAAGATATAGGTCCAGTTATATCATTTTGCTACTTTATGTCGATGATATGTTAGTAGCAGGTTCAGATATGGATGATATCAGAAGATTGAAGCAGCAATTGTCAAAGGAGTTTGACATAAAGGACTTGGGTCCAGCAAAGAAGATTCTTGGAATGCAAATCACAAGAGATGAGCATAGAGGGATTTTGAAATTATCTCAGGCAGAGTATATCAACCGTGTTTTGCAAAGATTCAACATGGGAGACGCTAAGCCAGTTAGCACACCCTTGGGAAGTCACTTTCTCTTATCCAAGGATCAGTCTCTTCAGAAGGAGGAAGAGAGAGATTTCATGGCTAAGGTTCCTTACACCTCAGCTATCGAGAGTTTGATGTACGCAATGGTCTATACGAGACCAGACATTGGCCATGCAGTGGGAGTTGTTAGTAGGTTTATGTCAAATCCAGGAAAAGCTCATTGGGAAGTAGTAAAATAAATTTTGAGGTATCTACAAGGCACTACAGAGAAATGTTTGTACTTTGGTAAGGGTGAGTTAAAAGTACAAGGCTATGTAGACGCGGACTTTGGAGGTGAAGTCGATCACCGAAAAAGCACCACCGGTTATATATTCACTGTTGGAAGTACAGCTGTTAGTTGGATGTCGCAGTTACAAAAGATTGTCACCCTATCCACTACAGAGGTTGAGTATGTAGCAGTGACTGAAGCCAGTAAAGAGATGATATGGCTTCAAGATTTGTTAACTGAGTTGGGATTCAAACAGGAGAAGAATGTTTTGCACAGTGATAGTCAGAGTGCGATACACTTGGTGAAGAATTCAGCATTTCATTCCAGAACCAAGTATATTGGACTTCGTTATCACTTCATCAGATCTTTATTGGAAGATGAGGTGTTAATACTAGAGAAGATCCAAGGAAGTAAAAATCCAGCAGATATGTTGACAAAGACGGTGGTTATCGATAAACTGAAGTTGTGCTCAACTTCAGTTGGTCTGCAAGAATAACAAGACTAGAAAATATGCTGCATAAATCAAGGTGTGAAGACAGATTGAAATCAATTTTCAAGTGAGAGATTTTAAAGAAAGAAGAAAGGTAAGTAGTGTTCATCTACCTCTCCTACTTAAGGTAGTGCTCACCTACCTCTTCCACTTACCTCTCTCACCTACCCCTCTTACTTACCTCTTCCACCTACCTCTCTCCACTTACTCCTTCACCAACCAAGTCTTTTAGAGGCTATATAAACCCCCTTCCCTCTCATTTAAAAAACATCCCAAAACAAATGCGTTTTAAGTGAAATGAGTTTTAAGTGAGTTTTGAGAGAGCTTGAGAAACAAGTTTGAGTGAAGAGCTTGTAAAAGAATTTTTCAAAGGTGAAAAATTCTTGGGTGTAATTGGGATGTGAGTTGTGAGTTGTAAGTGTTAGCAAACACTTGTGTAATTTTCTCCTTTCAGTAAATCGATCTGTAGCAAATCCGGAGACGTAGGCAGAATTGGCCGAACTCCGTTATTAAATTTGTGTTTGTTTTATTTCCGCTGTTATTTTCACATTCTCGCAAATCTGACTTATAAGGAAGTCGGCGTTAACGAACTACCTTGCAAATGAAGCAAGGAGAATTAGAGTTTATGGAGACACAGGAGAGTAGTTTGAGTGTTGTGAGGTTGGTTGTAGAAACTTCCTAGTGCATAATTATAGATGAGCTTTGTGAATGTGGGATGTGGCAAGTTAACGGACTACCTTGCAAACATGCAGTGGCAACCAATTTGCACAAGAAGGGAAAACCTGTGGATTATGTGCATAAATATCTTACCAAGGAATCTTTTATAATGACATATATGGGAACTATAAACCCAATCCCTGATGAGTGTGTATGCCTGGAGTGGAAGCAGAACCTTTGCTTAATGTTGTGGTATCTGTGATGGTTGGATCACCGATAAAAGGATTCCAATTGGCAGACCCAAACTCAAAAGAAGAAAATAACTCTGTGAGAGCCAACCAACTAGTAAGAGGTTTACAGTTAAATGTAGTGCTTGCATCTATCTTGGGCACAACAAAAGGGGTTGCCCTAACCTGCCAAGAAGCACAGGAACTACACAGGTTTCATTTGATTGTAAATTTGTAGTTGATATTGGTTTGTTTTTTTGTTAATAAATATATTAATAATTTGGTTATGTTGGTGATGTTTAGGGCAGCAATAGAATTGCACCAACTACACAGGTGTGATTTGCTGGTATAATTTATGTATAATTTTTTATTATTTAATTTATTAAAAATTTGCTAATATTGGTAATGTGCAGGCCAACAATAAGTCTACAACAACTACACAGGTTTTATTTAGTTGTGAAATGATTACTGATAAATTTTTTTTTTTTTTGGTAATGAAATGGATTTATTTGAGAAATTATAATTTCACCTTTCTAAATGGTTGAACTTTGAATTTTACACATTTTGTATATATTTTATCATAATTAAATATTGAATAATTAATTAATTAATTTTTAATTATTTATCATATTATTTAATTATTAATAAAAATAACTTATATAATATTATTTAAAATTTATAATTAAAATTTTTAAAATTTTCAATATTATCTATTTATAAATTCATTATCATGATATTATTATTTTTAACATCATTCTTATTATATATATAAATAATTATATATATTTCATTCATCATCATGTTGCACTGTCCACCGCATTCAACAAAAAACTTTCATAGGATATATATATATATATATATATATTTATTTATTTATCAATAAAGAACAACCAACCCACTTTCCTGTTGGACGATTAGTGATAGCACAGTAGCTTAACACCTCAATATATATTGTCTTTAAAATGGATGAAATTTGTTTACTTGATGAGATATATCTCTTACATGTGTCATTCCATTCACTAAACAAACCAAACGTCTAGAGTCTAGTTTAATGGAATTTTTTATTTTTTTTATTTTTATCCTTAGAAGAAGAATAAAGAGATTAGGAGTCGCTCTTTGTACCAATTCAAATGATTATGAAATACGAAGATTATGAATAGTTATTAATTTATTGCATATGGGTGGGTAGTCAAAGATATCCTCGTGTAGCTGTGGAAATTAAGGCAATATACACGTTTAAATCAAATAATAAATTATTACGGTCATCGTTGGAAATTAAGACGTATTTATCACGGGATAAAGATATAAAATGGACTAAAACAGTTGAGTCTTTCCACCAATCCAAAACATTAATATTATCCTGGTTGAGTCATTTAGACATATTTTCGACGAAGCTTCTAGGCACACATTGAAAGTGAAAATCATACATAAAGAGCCCTTCTTGTATCTACATCTGCCATCTACTTTTGTCCCTGTCAATATTAAATCTACTTTGTACAGCCACATGAATTTCTGCAATTTTTTTCCAGGAGGAGAATATTAATTGGCTTGACTTAGCTTTGTTGACTATTGTAGAGGAGTACAAGTCGTTTGCATCTTCAATTTTTTTATTTAAAAAAAAAACAAATAGAAATAGAAATAGAAGATTAACAATGAACTTTATGCAGTCCATCTTCCGCAACAAAAATCTTGGAATTAAAAAGCTTTTCTGCAAATTCTCCATGATCCTCGTGTTTCTCTCCATCCTAAGCTTTCTCAGCCTCACAAGAGTATCTGGTGACCCTAGATACATTGGTTTTTCTTGCCCAAACTCAACTATTTTCACCAGTAGCAGCGCTTACCAATCCAACCTCAATCTTCTGCTCTCTACTCTTCGCTCTAACGCTACCCCCAGCAACAAATTCTCGAGTGGTTTCTACTACGATTCTGAGGGCCAAGACACTAGCAAGGTCTATGGCATGTTTCTCTGCAGGGGCGATCAAACTTCCAGCAGCTGCCAAGACTGTGTCAATTTTGCTACCTCAGCTATAACTCAATTTTGTCCTGAGGAAAAGGAAACAATAATATGGTACGACGAGTGTCTTTTACGTTATTCGAACGAGTCTTTCTTTTCTACCATGGCTGATCAACCCAGGATTTTTTGGTGGAATCCACAAGATAGTACATTCACAGACCGGTTGGACCAGAAAGTGCGGAATTTGATGGCCGCAGCTTCAAATCAGGCTTTAAACGCCACTAAAATGTTTGCGACGGTAAAAGAAAATTTGACGAACTTTCAAACACTGTACGGTCTCGTACAGTGCACGCCGGACTTGTCAAGAAGTGATTGTAGTAAATGTCTGCGACAAGCAATTTCAGTGTCGTTCGACTGTTGTCGCAATAGGCAAGGAGGAAGAGTGTTGTTTCCAAGTTGTAATATCCGACATGAAGAGTACCCATTTTATAGTGAAACGTTGACTGCGCCACCAGCACAAGCACCGTCACCCACACCTTCTAAAGGTAACTGAATGCAATTTCTACTATTATCTTTACCTCTAATATTTATTTTGACGAATATATATATATATATATATATAATTTGAAAAAAAAATCTATCAATAATTTTACAAAAAATAAATTATGGAAGTAATAATTTTAGCTGACGATTATAAAATCTTTCTGAAATTTCAGGAAAAAAAGATAAACAATCCACTTGTGTTTTAGCTGAACATCATGGAAGACAATAAAATGATCCCGTTCTAGAATTAAATTAATAGGGATATTAAGATAATTTAAATAATTAAATTTTAAGCCACTCTGTTCAGCCATCAAATATCATTTTTCGAAATACTGCCATAAATGAAATTGAAAAATAAATTTTTTTAGTCCTTCTATGCAAAAAAAAAAAAAAAAGAGAAATAAAATTATTTCATTGAATGAATATCAAAAATTTCAAAGCAGAAGAGAATCAAGGATAAATTAACAACTATTAAAAAATAACATAAATGCAGGATTAAGTTTCCACAAACTATTTACTGATTAAAGAGATGACTGTCTTGGATAGATATTAAAAATCGTCTTCAATCTTTTTATTTAATTCTTATCATCCTCCCTCAAGTTGGCAATGCAACTTTTGTTTATTCACAACTTGTCTTGAGATGCTTGAATCTTTAGTAAGAAGAAAATATTTCTTATGTCAAGAAAATTTTCAACTTTGGATGGTGTTATCCAGCAAGTCATTCATGTAATTCATTTGTCACGAAAATGTCCCGATCATGTCAGTAACCATTCCTATCATCCTCATCATGTCATCCTCGTTGAAATCTTGTAGCTTGATTTTTGCTATCCTTTAAGGCAACTTGATTTTTACTGTCTTTTTAAGGTAGCTTGATTTTTGCTATAGATAATGTTTACTTTTTGTTAAATACTATTTACTTTTTAAATATTAGCACATTTCTATATTGATACTATATATATATGAATAATTTTATGTAGTTACAATAAATTTTGGTCCTAATTTGGATATGTTCTAAATAAAAATAAATTTCATATTGTAATAAATTATAATTTTTCTAAATCCGTATAAAGGAACTTGCCTCTATATAGTAATAATTATCTCTATATTGTAAAAATATATATGTTATGTTATATTAGAAAAAGGAAAAAATAGAATAAAATATTTTTATAAAGTTATTTAAGATAATAATTTACTCTTTAGAGTTATTATCACATCTTTGAACTTGTAGATACATAATAACATGACTAAATTAAAATAATAATTTTTATAATTATACTTCTATTAAGTTAGAGTTTTCTTGTAGTAATAAAATTAGTTTGGTTCTAACATTATGACTATAAAGAGGTTTTACTATATATATAATATGGGTATGGTATGCATTTTCTAATAATTAATAAATTAATAATAGAACATAACTTCAAAATATCAATTATGTAAACTTAGATATTAAATGAAAGAGAATGTTTTGATGTCTATATGTCAGTATTTAAATCCTCCTGTATTTTGCTCTGAGAGTCTCTCTTGAAGAAGTTTTTATTTTTTTTATTTTTAAGTGCTTGTGGACCTTAGATAACGGTGAAGTGACTCTTCAGTGTTGCACTCATAATATGTTTAGTACGGAAAATTTGGGTATTGGAAAACAACTCACAAAGGGAAAAGAAATGTTATTGGTATACAGGAGGGAAAGGAATGAAAGCAGCATGGATTGCAATAGGCACGACTTTATCAGCAATTACAGTAGTTGGGATATTTGCTTCTTTTATTTGGTATAAGCGGAGAAGAAATAATAAAGGTAATGGATTTCTTTGGCAAATTTAGATTTCTTAATGCTGATTTTGTGTCACCTTTAATATATTTTGTGATACGTGAATAATATCATCCTAGCAAAAGAAATCTCCATATTGTTATACTTTTATTTATTAAGTAAAATTTATTCTTAAGTGATGCTGTTGGAATCTCCGTAAAGAACCCCTCTTCCTTATTTACAATTTTAACCTTAAATAAAATTACATAAAAAGACAATAGATATATTTAATTAAACTTATACAGTTTATTTTTTTTAACAATTATGTACACCACGAATTATAATTTATTACTTTTATTAATTTTTAACTTCTATTTATAATAAACTTTCTTTTCGTTTGTAAAGAGTAAAATAAATAAACATATCTCTTCCTCTTCAACAAATTCAAAAGAATTTTACTAATTTTTAACTTTTACTTATAATAAATTTCTTTTCTTTTAAATTGCATAGTTGAGTTTTTTAAAATTTTCACTCCTTTTTATTCTTGTATTTTGTTAATTTGTTGAAAGATGGTTATAAGTTAAAAAAAATAACTATCATATATTTATTGAGAGTTAGAAAATCCCCTTTTTTTTTATTATTCTTGTATTTTGTTAATTTGTTGAAAGATGATTATAGGTTAAAAAAATAACTATCATATATTTATTGAGAGTTAAAAAATTTAGAGAAAAATAACGTGTTGAGAGTTTACGAACCAAAAAATTATCATTGACATGGGGTTTGAATTAAAAAATAAAAGTATTGTTGGCCTGTAATTTTAATTAATATGAGGTTAAAAAATATTAATAATAATGAAATTTATGTAAAAGAGTATTGTTGATATGGAGTTTGAACAATAACAAATAATAATAATAATAATAACAACTCAAATTTCGTTTATCTTTTTTATTGTCAGTTTTTTTTTTTTAACTATACAAGAGCAAAATGTCTATTTTATCTATTATTAACGGTCAACTCACAGTCAATCTATTCTATCGTTAATGCGAGAAGATGAAACTTTTATTTTGAGCAAATCTGTCATCCACCTGTTATTAACTCAAATTTCGGAAAAGGTACTATAATACCCTAACAGTTATTTGAGCAATGTCATATTTAAAAGTCTATCTCTGCACTAATTCGATATACTTATAAACCTATTACATGCTGGATGTAATGATATTCTAATGACATGAAATTTTCTCCCTCATTTCCAAAACTAAATTTCACACTTCCATGCAGATAGGAGAGCAAATAGACAAGATAAAATTGGAGAGGACTACTCAAATGATATTTTAGGAAGAGAGAAGCAGTTGGAATCTCATGAGTTCCCTATCTTCCCTCTAGGTCTCACACTCGAGGCTACACAACATTTCTCTCATGAAAATAAACTTGGAGAAGGTGGTTTCGGCCCTGTCTACAAGGTAATTTATAAGGCGATGTCTTTAAGCAACTACCTCTATGCCTTTTTTTACAGGGAGCAGAACTGTGTATAGACATTGTAACTCATATAATATAGGGACCAAATGCAGTTTTCAAATGGAATAATACGCCCTATTGCTTATAGAGGCAGTTTAGATTTTTGTCATGCTAACATTGGAAAGTTACTTCCAGGGTGTATTAGTGGATGGTAAGGAAATTGCAGTGAAGAGGCTCTCAAGAACATCTGGGCAAGGCCTACAAGAATTCAAGAACGAAGTTACTTTAATCGCCAAATTACAACACAAAAATCTCGTGAGACTATTGGGATGCTGTTTAGAGGGAACTGAATTGCTGCTCATCTATGAGTATATGCTCAACAAAAGCCTTGATTTCCTCCTTTTTGGTTTGCATCTCAAAACTTTCTAATGCTATAGCTAAGTGTTGGGTACAATTTCTTTAAAAGCTGCTTGCTAAGTTCCGCAAATAAAACACACCACATGAGGAGGATTACGGCTCAATTTGACGTCGTATGATCCATGCATGTTGATGTTGGTATATGGTTTGCATTGTTAGCGAGACATAATTTCCAGCATCGATCACTGCAATTGTACCCACAACTTTTTCTTTTTCTTTTCTCCCGTTGGCAAAATAGCATGACAAAGTTGGTAACAAAGTCGTTATAATTTTTGTAGATTCAAGTAAGAGTGAACAATTGGACTGGAAAAGACGCATAAGCATCATCAATGGAATTGCACGAGGCCTTTTGTATCTCCACGAGGATTCTCGGCTCAGAGTTATTCATCGAGATCTGAAAGCTAGTAATGTTTTGCTGGATCATGAGATGAACCCAAAGATATCAGACTTTGGAATGGCAAGGATATTTGGTGGAAATCAAAATGAAGCTAATACCAACAGAGTTGTTGGAACATAGTAAGTACTGCACCTTCCTTCTACTTTTGCCTATGTTTTCTTCCTATTGTACAATGTTTCTTAAAATTTCGTTTCTTTTAGCATGACCTCATATGGAGGCAGCGTGGGTATGCTAATATACATTCCTTTTTTTTACTACAAGCTTTTAGCAGAATGCTGTCATATGCTTCAAACATTATGTGTAGGCTGAATCATCAACCCAACTAAACCAGTCTTCTATTACTTTTACTTTGGTTCAACTTCTGATCACATCATATCATGAGGTTACCATATATGAATGTCAATGACTAACCAAACGTATACTGAGCTATATTAGAAGCGATTGATTTTTCTTTTGCATTTAATCTTATTTTGTTGTTCCAATCAGCGGATATATGGCCCCAGAGTATGCCATGGAAGGATTATTTTCAGTTAAATCGGATGTTTTTAGTTTTGGAGTTCTTCTACTAGAGATTATAAGTGGGAAAAAGAACAGTGGATTTTATCTTTCCGAACACGGTCAAAGCCTCCTTACTTATGTATGTAATGTATCTATTATCTCTATCTTTCTTTCTGAAAAATAATTTCCAATGATACATAGGCTAATCAATATAACATTTCAGGCGTGGAAATTATGGTGTAATGGAGAAACAGTAGAGCTGATGGACCCAGTTCTAAAGCAGTCATGCGTTCCTGCAGAAGTGTTGAAATGTTTACATATTGGATTACTGTGTGTTCAGGAGGATGCAGCAGATAGACCTACTATGTCTTCTGTGGTTGTTATGTTAGCAAGCGATGCCGTAACTCTTCCTAAACCATCCCAACCTGCATTTTCCGTTGGCCGAATTATTGCAAAGTCAGCTGAATCCTCGCCAGACCCTAAAACTTGCTCTGTTAATGAGGTTACTCTTTCAAATGTGTCTCCCCGGTGACAATTCTATTGTTCAAAGATCCATTGACAGGTTATATAATGGACAAGTATGGACTTGTGAACTTGTATCTTCATCATATCTATTAAGTATCCTTTTCAATTGAAAGTTTCAAATATATATATATATATATATTATGTAAAAGAGAAGATCATATGAATAATGAAGTTTTGATTTTAACATTTATTCTAGCAACAAATTCAATAATAATTTGAGTGCTTGATCTAATGAATTGTAAGGATTTGCTTATAAATATATTGGTGCTATGGTTTACCTAAGGATATATTATTGATTTAATTGCGACATGGTATTTATTGGAGTCGTTTACTTTGAAGCAAATCTCTTGTTAGTGTAAACTTTTTACTATCAAGCAAACAGTTAATATGACTAATGATCAAACTAGTCAAGGGACCCGTGTGACGTTTTTTTTTTTTTTGAAACTTTAGTGGCCCGAATGCCTAATAATATCTACAAACCTCAAGATTATTTGTCATTTTTGCAAATATCAACAACTTTATTTATAGATTTCGGACTAATCAAATAGGATATACAAACTAATTATGAAAACCAATGACTTGTATATGAGGTAGTATTAATTCTTTCTAGTTTCTACCAACGTATGGGCATAATCTTAATTTACCACCTTATTGATTTCCGTGCCTACAGAGTAGACTCCTCTGTTATCCTAGATCCAATTAGGGACAGCCACTTAATTACTATGTTAACAAATATTCATAAAAACAAAATGTGATCATGTGAAATTGATTTGCTTGTTTACAACCCACAAATCTAAAGATCATCAATGCAGTGATAACTGGCAGTACTCTTTTTTATCTTCGCTTTGTTTAAGGTGGTGTGCAGTAGAAAATTCCTTCTCAGAGACATTTCATCAAACAGTTGATAGCTTGAAATTTACACTGGTCACTGGTGCAAGAATTGTTTTATTCGAGTAGCCAAGTTCGTTTCCTGTCTAGTGCTTTGAAACTACTTTCTATTTAAATATGTAGAAATCAACCATTTGCACTGCAAACAGAGATTCTACCGAGAAGGCTTATTGCCAAAAAAAAAAATTCAAGAACTGCAGCTCTATAGGAACTAAAAGAGATATCTGCAGTTGCATATGATATTTATTACACTATTTTCCAATCCAATTGATGAATGCCACCTCATTTAGGATGAAAAATGTTGGGAAAATATTTGAAAGTGTAGTATTACTCATTTGCAAATTCATCCATTGTGAATTACGCAACTATAACGCTAGACTGGGCTGCCAAATGCCATACTCTGTAACCGTTAGTGACGTTTCTATATCTTTATCCTGATGTTGTCTTCTTGCTCATTTTTTTCCAGTCAACGGTTATTGTCAATGACGTCTCTATATCTTTATTCTGATGTTGTCTTCTTGCTCATCTTTTTCCAGTCAACGCATGACTGCTGAATTAATGTATCAGGCCAAGTCATTAAATCAATTCACGTCAGGCTAAGGGCTTATTTCATGTAGAAACACCTTCCCAGAAACTACACTCAAATGGGTTAAAGTCGCATCAAATTTCTATGTATCCGCCTAAGTAAACTTTTCTACTTGCACAAATTTCTGAATCATTGTATAAACTATTTATTCTTTTCCACAAGTTATTGTTACATCTGGCATTTCCATAGTGGTTTACAGATAAATCAAATACTAGGAAAATGATTGGTGTATTTTTCTACCTTCAATTCTTCCGAGAAAATACCATGAAGTAAATGGTCTGAAACACCATAGAAGTAGCTAGCTGCGTTAAGTTTCAGTAGGGAACTATTTTAGCAGCAAAGTATAGAGATTTGATTATCATTATTGTACAAGGGTTTCAAAAGACAAGATATGGTTCATAGAATCAGTGTTGCTCATACCATTCAACTACTTTTCCTTTATTATCTCATAGCCGCTCTTCATGATCTTGCTTTTGCCGATAGACCTCCCTACTACACTTGTTCAAACAATACTGCAAATTCTTCATATGATAGTCCAATCGACAATAACCTCGATAATCTCTTCATTTCTTTAGCCTCCAATTCTTCTATCACCGAGTTTTCCAATGTCTCTTCTGGCAATGACTCGGAGAGCGTTTATGGTCTCTACTTGTGCCTCAAATATCTTTCACATGAAACTTGCAACAACTGCATAACAGCAGCATCACAACACATCGTTAAGCTTTGTCCAAACAACACCGAAGCAATTGTGTGGGAAGATGTCTGTCAGTTGCGCTATTCTTATGAAAATTTCTTTGGCCGCTTGGACGTCCCAGGAAACATTCACAAATTCAACAAGTTAAATATATCCAAACCAGAGAATTTTAGATCTGTTGTGAACAAGACTCTGCATAATCTCACCAAATTGGCAGCTTTCAATTCGTCAACTCAAATGTGTGCTGCTGAAGAAATACCCTTTCCAGATACCAACACCTTATACGCTCTAGTTCAGTGCACCGGAGATTTATCTGCTGACGATTGTAACAAGTGTCTGCAAACTGCTATTACTGATATTCTGTCTTGCTGCTACATTTCAGTAGGAGCACGACTTCTTAGTCGTAGCTGCTATTTGCGGTATGAATTATATGCCTTTTATAAGTGTGACACAGAAACTTCTGTCTTTGCTGGAAACCAACCAACAGGGAAAGGTAAGCACTGTAATTTCACCATAAGAATCGCTTACTAGATGGGGTTACTCTTTCAAATGTGTCTCCCCGGTGACAATTCTATTGTTCAAAGATCCATTGACAGGTTATATAATGGACAAGTATGGACTTGTGAACTAGTATCTTCATCATATAGGCTAAACTTGTTCAACTTCTTCCCAAAATCCATTTAGTCAGAACCATTGATTCATCCTGTTAAGGGAAAATAAACTTGAGAAATTCCTAACATTTCCATACCACTACCTTTATGTGATATTTTTGTAAAAAAAAAAAAAAGAATGGAGGATTTTAGTTTCGACAAGAAAATTCATTACTCCGTTGAAATGAAATTCGATTTGATGTTACTCAAAGTAGCATTATATAAAATTGGTCAAGAATAAGCACTGTACACGTGTCATGGTTGGATTGGTTTGGGACTTCCATCAACCGAACTAACACGTTATTACCGTTTAGTTTTTAGCTCCTTTTCTTTTACTGGCATTTCTTACATCGAAGCGAATAAAGTAATAGGTAAGATTACGAGCATCCATTCATATAAAATTGTGTCAAATTATGTATATATTTTTTCTCTTATCATAATAATTATTATAATTATTTTATTTTTATATAGAATGATTATATTGAGTACAGTCAACTGCTACTGTGACTGGAGCTGGATTCATAGGTGCTGTTCCGGGTGAAAGTGGTTGTGTTGGAGCAAACATGGTAAAGGTATGCCTTCAACAAGGAAGGTATTTTGAATTTTGAATTTCAGTTTCTTCCTCTGATTCACGAATTTATGTAGTATTATAAACCAAAATTTTGTCTTTTTTTTTAGTAATATCAAGCATTAAATTGATGAAACTAAATTTGGCCATGAGTGATGAAGGGGGCAAACTATTGAGTTGGCGGAGAAGACTTCTGTTTACTAGGTCATTAAAGTGAAGTCAAGCAAATTACCTATTTGTGTTTCTCAATTAATTCTCTAGGAAAAAGACTTGAAAGAAAATATATATATATATATATATATCTCATATAAAAGAAAAACGATTGGAGGATCTCAGTCAAATTTGCTGCAAGCTAGAAGAAAGAAATGGAATAAGTAGATTGAGACAGAAGTAGAAGCGTGACGTTAGATATAAGTCTAGGTGCATGGCATGGCTGATAAAATGGGCGATTGGACGTCACCCTATTGACAAGGGCGTCTGATTATTAGCTGGGAATTGAGTAAAAAATTACTCAAAAGTCCAAAGTCGAATGCATGGTCAGCACAACAGTAATAAAGTATGCAACCACCCTACTCCCAAACATAAATTTCAGTCTCTTATAAAGCTTGATGCAGTTCTATAATGGAAATTACATCTAATAAATTGAAGAAATGTGAAAATAATTTCAGTCTCTTATAAAGCTTGATGCAGTTCTATAATGGAAATTACATCTAATAAATTGAAGAAATGTGAAAAAAATAGAATTGAGCAGTGAATAGTTTTCTCATTAATCAGGCTAAAAGCCAAATTAGAGATCAAGAACAGTAGATTACGTTTGGATAATGATTCCCAAAGAAGAAACCAAAGCATAAAGCAAAACTAGTGTCTTTGGCACCAAAGTACAGCATGTCCTCATCTTTACCATCACATGTTATAATAATCTTTCTACTACCTGTTGAAGATGTTGAAGACGCAGAAGTTGTGCAAGAAAACAGAGTCTCTGTCGATGTGGCTCATGCATTTGGCCTGGAAGACAACTCAGCAGCAAGGACAACTCAACGAGAATGACAACAAGAAACAAGCTCTGTACCCGTACGAGAATATCTGCCATAACAGTCGTTGCAGAGAATATCCTTAACATCATTGTCCTTCATATTTCTTGTAACAAGATTAGATCCTAAGGCTAAGAATAATACAAGTTTCATACAGGTGTAGGGAGTTGATTAGCTTTAGTTTCTTGTTCTCCAATCCAGCTGCTGTATATATATGTCAAACTTCTTATAAAATGATTGAGAAGAAAATATATTCAAGTAGAATATAGATTGCTTTTATCTTTTTCGTATTTTTAACTTGGTATCAGAGCTACTAAAAACATGGCAAGCAGCCATGGAAGCTCAACGCAAAGCACCACAGTCACTCAAAACACACACACAAATGGTACCTTCATCTTCAATACACCCATAAAACTCACCAACACAAACTATCTATTGTGGAAATCACACGTTCTGTCGAGCATCAAAGCCAATGGCCTGGAGGGCTTCATTGATGGAAGTAAAGAAATTCCCAGACGCATGAATGTCACTGTAGATGATCTGCAGAATATCATAACCACAAAGAACCCAGAATTCCAAACATGGTAGAAACAAGACCAGATGTTAATGGGATGGCTATTGTCCTCAATGACTGAGAGTGTCCTTGCATCCACCATCCAGTGTGACTCATCGAGAGAAGTATAGACTACGCTGGGAAAACTCTTCTCAGCTCAACCGTTGCAAGAGCTATGCAAATCAGGTCTCAAATTCAAAATACCAAGAAGGATCATGAACGACTACTATCACAATATGAAGAGCTTGGATGACACCTTGAGAGCTTCAGGAACAGAGGTAACAGATGATGAGTTGATCCTGCATCTGATGGAAGGGTTAGGATCAGAGTATGACCCATTGGTTGTTAGCATTACTTCAAGAGCAGAGAAACTACATCTGCAGGATGTGTATGCAATGCTTCTTAGCTTCGAAAACAGAATTGAGAAGAACCTTGCACTTGGTAACATAAATCTACAGCCTAATCCATCAGCTTACTTTGCACAAACTGGTGGATATCAAAAAAGAAGTTGGAATGCAAACAATAGACTAAGAATATAGAACCCCACCAATACCAGCAAACAAAGGCAATTTCTTTTGGAGGAAATCAAGCAATACAAGGCTCGCAAGGCAGAGGAAGACTTGGGAACAAGGCAAACAAACCAACATGTCAGATATGTAATAAGGTTGGGTATGTTGCTTCCAGCTGCTGGCATAGGTTCAACCGTGACTACACACCCTCACCAGAAACAAGACCTGAACAGAAAGGTGCATATGTAGCATGCTCAGAAAATCCTGCTGATCCTGCTTGGTTCCTTGGCAGTGGTGCATCTAATCACATCACAAACGACATCTCTAACATGAATCACTCTGAAGAATACAAAGGCTCTGAATAGTTGGCTATAGGTAATGGTGCAAAACTCAACATTATGCACATTGGACACACAACACTTCACTTGAAAAATAGCTTGCATATTCTTGAGATAACAAAGAACCTTATCAGCATTTCAAAACTAACTCATAATAATAATGTAATGGTAATGTTCTGTGGTGATGTTTGCTTGTTTAAGGACAAAGAGCAAGGGAGAACAATGCTGAGAGGAGTGGCTGACAGGGGACTTTACAAATTGGACTATCCATTTCCTTTTCAAGCTTCAAGAAATAAAATAGAGTCTAGATCGAGTCATCTTAGCTTAAGAAATCCTGATCTATGCTTTTTTTACTGTCAACAAATACCAATGCTGAAAACAATGATCTAAGGGCTGAAAACTCTCTGAACCTTTGGCACAAAAGGCTTGGACATCTACATGTAACATACCTTAGACAAACATTAGTAAAAAAGTATTGTAAATTTCTTTTCTTTTAGCTTGCATAGTTGAGTTATCTGCTGACGATTGTAACAAGTGTCTGCAAACTACTATTACTGATATTTTGTCTTGCTGCTACTTTTCAGTAGGAGCACGACTTCTTAGTCGTAGCTGCTATTTGAGGTATGAATTATATGCCTTTTATAAGGGTGCCACAGACGCTTCTGTCTTTGCTGGAAACCAACCAACAGGGAAAGGTGAGCACTGTAATTTCACTATACGAATCGCTTACTAGATGGTGTTTGAAGAATTGAAAATGGAGCTTAATTAAGAATTTTATGGTCTCAAATGCAGGCAGCCAAAGGAAGATATGGATGCTTATAATTTTAGTAAGTGTACTAGCATTTCTACTGGCAGCCCTGGCTTCCACCATCTACTTTCTTGCAAGGAAAAAAGTCCAGAAAAGTAAAGGTTCTTTACTTGCCTTTCTCGGTTCTGGCATCACTTGTTCACCTTCGTCTATTTATTTGTCATTTCAAAATTTGTTTTTGAGTGTTTCAGAGAATGGAAAAGTGAGAAGGCAGGTTCAATTACATCAAATTGGTGACGCCAACGCCACAGATTTCAATCATCAACATGTTCGGGGGAGGGATGATATAAAAGCTCAGGACTTTCATATTGATCTGGAAACCATACATGTAGCAACCAATAATTTTTCTGATTCAAACATGCTAGGACAAGGTGGTTTTGGTCCTGTTTACAAGGTATGTAATAGCATTTAAAGAAGAAATAGAGAAAGCTCAATATTTGCATTTTATAAAATGGAAGGAAAATACTTTTCCAGGGTGTATTAATTGATGGAAAGGAAGTAGCAGTCAAGAGGCTCTCCAGCTGTTCCGAGCAGGGCACTCAGGAATTCACAAATGAAGTGCTTCTAATATTGAAACTACAACACAAAAATCTCGTCAGGCTTCTGGGCTTTTGTGTTAACGAAGATGAAAAGCTGCTTGTCTATGAATTTATGCCAAATAGCAGCCTGGATGTAATCCTTTTTGGTATGTGTTTTTCTTTTTCATTTATTGTTTTGTCCTTTTGAATTCTTAGTCTTGATTTGTTCAGCTCATTTTACTTTTGATTGTTAGATAGAACGAAACGTGCGCAACTCAGTTGGAGCAAACGTCTTAATATTGTAAATGGAATTGCAAAGGGAATTCTTTATCTTCACGAGGATTCTCGACTCAGAATCATTCACAGAGACCTCAAAGCTAGCAGCGTGTTGTTGAACACCGACATGAACCCGAAAATCTCAGATTTCGGAATGGCAAGGATTTTTGCAGGAAGTGAAGGTGAAGCTAATACTGCCAGAATAGTTGGAACTTAGTATGTAAATTCTTAAATAATTGTCAATTCTTTTAAATCAAATATATATATTCTTAAGAAATACATGGTAAGGAGTTTTTTTCCTGGTGATTTCCTGGTGAATAGTGGATATATGGCTCCAGAGTATGGTATGGTGGGATTATATTCTATTAAATCTGACGTTTATAGCTTCGGAGTACTCTTGATTGAGATCATAACTGGAAAGAGAAATGCAGGCTGTCTTCAATCAAAACGCCCCCCCAACCTCGTAGCCTATGTAAATATTTTTCTACCACAAAAAACTTTGCATTACATTTCAGGGACTTAAATCTTATTACTGCAAAAATTATTAATCTTATGGAATGATAATGCAAGCATGGAAACTCTGGAATGAAGGGAATGCATTAGAATTGATGGATCCATTACTGACGGATACATGTTTTCCAGATGAATTTTTAAGATACATTCATATTGGATTGTTGTGTGTTCAAGAGGATGCATTTGACAGGCCTACCATGTCATCCGTTGTTGTAATGTTGAAAGGTCAAACTGTAGCTCTTCGCCAGCCTCAAAAACCTGCCTTCGCTTTGGGAAGATAAGATTTACGGATGATGGTAACAATTGCTCGGTCAATGGCTTAACAATTTCTAATATTTCGCCTCGGTCATTTGAAAGCATTGACTAATGCCTTTCTTGGCATTCGGTGTGTTGTAATCTGCATAAACGGTGTGTGGAATTTATCGATGTAATAATTAATTTGTGAGTCCCCATCAATTAATAGAAATGAGTGAAATTGCAACATCCAACCTCGTATTGTAAGCTAATAATCTATATATTATAATCTAATTAATTCATAATTGTTTTTATTAGAACAAGTCGTATATTTGATACCTGCAGCAGCCATGCAGAAGGTGAATGCTGACTATTTGTTTAAAAAACATGTATAACGTAAATCTAATAGACTTTAACAATTAAACTAATAAACTGGCTAAGGACACAGTCGTTTAATTACTGATTGTCTTGCATTAAACAGTAAGCATTTGACATTAATCCATGAATTAAATTGGGTTTTACCCACTAGATTACCTTGTTCTAATATTAAAAAATAAATAAAAATATATTAAAATAGCATGTAGATAGAAATATATGTGAAAACTACAAAATACTTTTTATAATAAAATTTTAATTTTTTATTAAAAATACAAAATAATTTGTTAAAAAAAATGTTATTGTAATATCTTTATTATTTTTGTTTTGTTTTCATTTTTAAGTATAAAATTTACTTATTAAAAAATTAAAACCATAAAAATTAATATTTTATATTTTTAAAATGATAATAAAATACTACCTTAATATTTTTTTAAAATATTTTATTACTTACAAATATCAAACGTCCACATTTTTATTTTTTTTGTTCTAAAAAAAATATTTTTCTAATAAATTATTAAAAATATTTTTGCATATAAAAATAAACAATTAGCAATTTTTTTTTGTTTTGTTTTGTTTCATTAATAAATTATTTTGTTAAAAATAAATTTTATTCTTTAAAATTTTTAATTAATAAAAATATTTTCATTATTAATTTTTATACATTCAATTTTTTTAATAAATGAATTTTATACATAAAAATCAAAAAGAAAAGAAGATAATATATAATAAATAAATTGTTTTAATATTTTTAACAAATTACTATTAGAATGATAATTTTGTATTTGTTAATAAAAAATAAATTTTTTATTATCTTTTAAAAAATATATTATAATTTTTACGTATAATTTTACCTATCTATTATTTTAACAAACCTCTAAAAGATATACATTTCATACCTTTAAAATAAATCAAGCCAATGGGCAGCCTCTAGAAACTTTGTTTGTACCAAATCATAAAACAATGACCGAAAGATAATTATATGTTTACCTATTAAATCAACTAATTGGGTATGACATTTTGATTTAAGTACAATAAAAACCTACGCTGGATGTCCCCTGAATGAATCAAAAAGTCAATGGACCACCTTTTCCACCCAAGCTAAGTGAATGAATCAAAAAGACAATGGACCACTTTTTCCAGTCAAGTAAATGATCAAATTTAAATACGTATTGTCTGCTGCGCCAGTAATAATCTAATTAATTGAAATGGAAGAGATAAAGCTTAATACATCGTACCTAGAAAATGATCAATTTCACAAGAATTCATCAAGCGGGGATAGGCGGCACGGGAGACGATACAAGCGATTAGTTTGACTCAAAATTAGAATCTAAATATAAAATTAATTATGTATTATTATTTATTTATTAATTTAATATTAAACATGAGAGGGATCACTATAATACTTGCTTAAGGCCTAGCAAAACTCAGGATGGTCATTGAAACTAGCTATACTACTAGGGATGTATACAAAAATACAGATAATTTTTTCTTCTTAATTCTGATGGCGTAGTTATTTATTGCACAAAGTTTTGACAGTATTTAGCTGCCAACTTTCAATGTCAAGCTGCCTTTTTGGACTTTCCGCCATGGAAATGTTATGATCGTCGTATTAATTTCTACAGTTGCACCAGGCAAAATATTCTCCAAAACAAAATTTAAGTCTTGGGCGTATGTTAACATTTTGTTGATGAACCTCACTGGGAAATTTCGGAGACAAAGATTCACGTGCAAAGAGGAGAAAAAGGTTAAAAATAAAAAATAAAATAATAAGCAAGAAGTAAGATGATAGTTATATTGTTATAATAGTCAATGGAGCTGTCACTTTATATCTCATGAACTTCTTGTGTTCTAATTTGTAATTACAAGGCACAAAGTCTATTGCCACAATTAAATTGAATTTGACTAAGGATTATGACATATGGCATTTTTTCTTCTTAAATGAGCCAAAAGGTCAGCATAGAGCATCATTGTACGCAATTTCACCTATACAAAATGAATTATTGTATTGTTAGTTCTTGAACTATTAACCAACCAATGGAACCTTTCACTTGAACTTAAAAAATGGAGTACTCTATCCAGAATTCAAGCTCAAAGTCAAGTTTCAGGGATTTGTTTATAAACTACTCTATCTAGCCAACAACGGCAGCATAACTATGGGTGTCCAAAATCAAATAATCTGTTGCTAGAAATGTAATTATGGTGGGTAAGGTTAAGGTCAGTCAATGAAGGATGCCAGAAGCTAGGAAATTTCTTCAGCCAATCATCAACAAATTAAGACATATATTTTGCCTAATCTTTCCTTCTCTTTCACTATATTCTAGTGACTGGTCAGGAAGTTTCTGTTCATTGTTGAAACCATATGAAAAATTCTGGCCTCACCCTAATTACTGTTGATGGAAAAAAGTCACGCAGGTTACCCCCTATTGAGGAAGATGATCAAAAATCTACTTTCAGCCATGCCTTTCGCAATTATGCCATTCTTCATGCTCTCTACCCTTATTGATGCAGATCCTCTCGCTATTGCTTGCTCCAACGTAAGCTCTTATGCTCCAAACAGTGCATTTGAAAGAAACCTTCATCTCCTCCTTGAGTCACTATCTTCCAATACTTCACAAGGCTTCTATAACTTCTATGTCGGAGATGACCATGATCGTGTTTATGGGCGAGCACTTTGTCGAGGTGATGTCAACAACACAGTCTGTCAGAATTGTCTCGACAACGCAAGACAAGAAATCTTGAAAGGGTGCAAAACTGTAGAAGCAATCATATGGTATGAATTATGTCAAATTCAATACTCAAACCAGAAATATTTTATCATGGTTTACGCTGGACAATTTGCAGATGAGTGGAATAGACAGCAGAAGAATGTCTCAAATCCTTCTCATTTTAATGAAGTTCTGATGTATTTAATGAATAGCCTCTCAATCGAGGCTTCATCTAATTTATCAAGGGGAATGTTTGCCGTCGGTGAAATTAAATTTTCAAAGAGCACGAGTATATATGGGCTTGTGCAGTGTACCAAGGACATTCAAACTAGTGACTGCAACAACTGTTTGACCGGCGCACTGGGAGATCTGAACACTTGCTGCGGTGTTCTTCAAGGCGGAATTGTCGTCAATGAGAATTGTAATGTGAGATTTCAATTGTCCCTCTTCTATAACGCCTCAGGTTTATCACTAACATATCCAACTTCCACAGGTGAGGAGTATGCTGAATTGTTCATCTTTTAATCTGACACTAGGCAGTTCAAGCAATTAAAGTTTTTTTTTTTTTAACAAGTTGACTATAAATTTATTGAATTAATAATAAAAAGGCAAGCCATAACTCATTCCTTTTATTCATAATCACAATCTATGGTTCCTTATTCTTTGTGCCTATACTTCAATTTATTTTATATTACGTTATTGTGCATCGTAAGTCTATTGATAATTGTTTTTAAACAAAATATGATAAAATTGAAGAAATTGTTTGAGTCTAATTAATTTCGATGCCTTTAAAGGATGCAAGTTATTATTTTGTTGAGATCTTTTATCAATAACTGTATCCTACTCTCCCCCTAGCAAAACTTTAAATTTTAGATCTTTTTTAATGGGAGATTATCATCTAATTAAGGTGTTTATGTAACTACTAATGTGATGTATAATTTTTAAAACAAATATATATGCAATGAAGTTTTATTATATAATGAAGTGAAACAACAAAGATAGTTTAGACTAAATTTCTCCTAAAATTAACTGTTTGATAAAATTATTTTTTGATCTATTAGTATTGGCTATTGGGATACACTTAAATCTTAATTTCTACTGAGTATCTAAGAGATTTTTATATCAATTAGTTGAGAGAAGTCATTGAACTTATAAGAAGGATGATTTAAAATTTAAAAAAAAAGGATGGATTACTTCACTTAATAAGTTAGTATTTAAAATTAAAAGTCAAATTCAATCAAATGCTTTGTGACATTTTATTGCATTTGAATTTTATCCAAATATTGATTTTTAAAGATAACTATCTTTTGACGCACTTCTTTAGACTTTTATCAGCTTTTTCAGTGATGAATTTGTAATGAAAGCAGGCCAAAAAAGGAATCTTGGGATGGTGGTTGGGGCGGTTTCTTGCATATCAGCATTAGTACTAGTCGTGCTCATTGGCTCTTATGTTGTGTATCTAAGGCGGAAGAAAGGAGCACAAAATGGTGAATGTATCTTTAAGGCTTAATACGAATACATGCCAAAATTCCCTAGAACTAAGAGACTAATCTGTTTAGTTTGCTTTTGCAGATGAGGTAAGAAGCCAGCAGGCGTTGCTACAAGAATTGGCAAGACCAACGTCAGTCACACTTACAAAAGAAGGTGATTTAGTCAGTTCTGAAGAATTGCCCTTCATGCATTACGATATTTTGAAGGAAGCTACAGATGACTTTTCGGATTCAAATAAGCTTGGACAAGGTGGGTTTGGTACTGTCTACAAGGTATAACACACCATTTCCTGGTTCAGTATAGCTCTGATGTTATTTCGATGGCCCTGGATTTAAATCTGACTTTTGATCTTCCAGGGTGTGCTACCGAATGGAGAGGAAGTAGCAGTTAAAAGGCTGTCAAGAAAGTCATGGCAAGGTTTACAAGAGTTCAAGAATGAAATCATACTAATAGCAAAACTTCAGCACAGAAACCTTGTAAGATTACTGGCTTGTGGCATAGAGGGAGAGGAAAAGCTTCTCATATACGAGTTCATGCCCAAGAAAAGTCTTGATATCTTTATCTTTGGTTTGTCCTTGTCATTCTTTCTGAATATGATCTTACAGATGCTCCAAATATGTGTATTAATATTTCTTCAGTACTCGATTTCAGAGTCTGAAAGACGGTCACAACTTGATTGGAAGACATGCTACAATATTATCAGTGGAATTGCCAGAGGAATTCTTTATCTTCATGAGGATTCTCGGCTTAAAATCATCCACAGGGATCTAAAGCCGAGCAATATATTGCTTGATGATGAGATGGTCGCCAAGATTTCAGATTTTGGCATGGCTAGGATTTTTTCTGAAAATCAGAAAACAGCTAACACCAGGAGAGTAGTGGGTTCCTAGTATACTTCTGTCTTTTCTCTATTTTTCCTTTCGCCTTTTCGTCGAAATAATTTAAGTCCACTTATACATAACTTCTATCTTAACTTAATTAGATAATATAATTAAGAATATAACATTAATGTGCTTACATTTGGAACAGTGGATACATGGCTCCAGAGTATGCAATGGAAGGACTATTCTCTGTGAAATCTGATGTTTTTAGCTTTGGTGTCATATTGCTTGAGATTATAAGTGGCCAAAAGAATAGCGGATTCCATCTGACTGGACGTGCTCCGACACTCCTTGCATATGTATGCTGATACTGCTACTGGAATTGAAACTTTCCTTCAAACAATTTTCAGAAAAATTGGATGAAATTAGTGAAACATTATTTCTTCTGAATTGAATTTACAGGCATGGCAACTTTGGAAGGAAGGGAAAGAATTGGAATTTGTAGACCCTATTCTGATGGAATCATGTAGGACCCCAGAAGTGCTGAAATGCATACATATCGGGCTGTTATGCGTGCAAGAAGATCCAGCAGCCAGACCCACCATGTCCACTGTGGTGGCTCTTTTGAGAAGTGAAGCAATAGCTCTTACAGAACCAAGACAACCTCCAATTCCTGTGGGTAGAATTGTTCCCACCGAGCAATCTTCAACGAAAGATACTTCTATAAGTGACTTGACATTTTCTAGTATGTCACCACGATAATACATCATTTTCTTTTAAGAATTAACATGTAATTCATTGAAAGATTCAATAATTGAACGAACTAGTCGTACATGGGCCATAACTGTTTATATTATCAACCAAGCCCAACGTAATGAACCCAGCATAATGGGCTAGTTGTAAAGTGGAGTGTTCTCAAGATACTTGCCGAATATGAAATAGTAATTTCTAGGAATAATTGCATTCCGCCCCTAATTGTTTGACAAATTTTAAAGTACCTCTAATTTTCTGCAATTTACAAAGCACCCCATGTGAATTAAAATAGATTGTTGAGAGGGTTGATTATAGTTGAACATATTTATTCCTATATCAATATGATCATTGGAAAATACTCTTAAAAATAACTTATTTTTATAATTCAAAATTAATTAGTAAATAATTTTTTTTTTTAATTTTCTCCCACTTTTTTCTATTGGATATTTCACTCTTTTCCTAAATGAAATAACATTGAATAGCCATTTTCAATACATAAAAGTCACAAATTTAATTTCTAAGAAAAATCAATGTTATCCATTTATTCAATACTTTTCAATTATGGCCAACCACTTTTTTAGAAACGTAATTACTTCTTTTTCTCACATTTGAATCCTCTTTTATTTTTCAAGGAGAAATTTCTGATTATGGGAGTGTTGGTATGCTCTTCAAAAGGATGATTAATAGAGGTTTTGGTAATTTTTGACTTCCTTAACAAATAATGTCAGTCTTCAATTTCGAATTAAATAGTTTTCTTCGTACACGAGGATGCCGCATGAGGAACCAAAGTGTTATCCTGGCACCCATGTGATAGCCGGCTTATTTAATGTCGTTCAAATTGACGAGTCTGCTTCTGTCTCAATCTATCTTTCCACAAATTTGACTCACATCTTCCGTGTCTTCTTTACGCTCATTAAGAACGCAAACAATTGATTGTCTAGACTTGGCTTTGTTGACTTTGTGAACAGGAAGTCTCCTCTGCCAACTCAAATGTTTGTCCTCGTCACCACATAAATCTCATCACTGATATTATTAAAATCCAAGCCAGACAGATTAAAAATAAAAATAATATTAATTGCTAAATATACTCCACGGTCCGCAACATGAATTGAGAATCCAAATGTCTTCCTTGAAACTCTTCATGTTTTTTCTGTTTCTCTCAATTCTAAGTTATCTGATCTGTTTTGCAACTGCTGTTGATCCATCATACGTTGTTCATAATTGTCCCAACACAACAACTTTCGCCCAAAACAGCACCTATCAATCCAACCTCAATCTTTTCCTCTCTACTCTTCCTTCTAACGCCAGTCGGAGTAACGCATTCTCCATCGGTTTCTTCAACGCCACCGCTGGTCAAGGCCCTGATAGGGTCTACGGCACCTTTCTCTGCCGCGGCGATCAAAATACCGGCAGCTGCCAAGACTGTGTCACTTTTGCTACCAGAAATGTAACTCAATATTGCCCAGTTGAAAAAAAAACCACAATATGGTTCGACGAGTGTATTTTACGTTACTCAAACCAGTCTTTCATTTCTAACTCGGACAGGTCAATTGCTTATATGTTGTGGAATACACAAAATATTACGGACCCAGACAAATTTAACGAGCTAGTGGGTAGTTTGATGAACGAAGCTGCAACTCAGGCGGTAAATAATCCCAAATATTTTGCGACGAGAAAGGCAAATTTCACGGCCTTTCAGACACTGTACGGTCTTGTACAGTGTTCACCGGACCTGACAAGTTCGGACTGTAACGTATGTCTTGCAGATGCTATTTCACGGTTGCCGGGTTGTTGTGGCGGAAAGCAAGGTGGAAGAGTGTTGTTTCCTAGCTGTAATGTCCGGTATGAGGTGTACCCGTTTTTCAATGAATCGGCCACTACAGCGCCGGCACCTGCGCCGTTGCTTCCGTCTCCTCCACCTCCTGGTACGGTAACGAGGCCTAAAGGTAAAGTTGAACCCACTTTGTATTACCTTTTTCTTTTTATTATTTTAAGCTATAATGCTTCATCATCTTGATTTGAGGGGATGATGGCATCTCTTTAATTTTATTAATTTAATTGGAATGCACAGGCAAACCTTTATTTATTTGAACTTTTGTTTATTCAATTAAAAATCCATCTGCTGGGTATCAATGGTTAGGCTATGATCCATTCATCTCTCTTAAATAAGAAAAATTAGGTGTAATTGCTAATTAATGAGTGAAAAAGTAACTTAATTAATGTTATTGAGTTCTGCAGTGATCATCAATTCGATAAATCTTGCTATGTCTATGCTAGAATATAGATTGGATTTATTCATAATCTACCTGATTGATGATTTTAACCTTTTTTTATCCTTTAAGCATAATGTAATTCTGGATGTTTCATGATTTTCTGCTATACAAATGAAACATATTATTTTTCCCACAGGGAAAAGCGGAATCTCATCCTCAACAATTATCGCCATTGTAGCTCCAATTGCAGCCTCGACAGTGTTTTTTATTGCTTGCTTTTGCTTCCTAAGAAGGAGAGCAAAAAAGAAGTACAATTCTGTTCCAGAAGAAAATGGTAAATATGAGAGCTATTTTATCACTAAATCAAACAATCTCTTAACACAGTATGTAGACTTGTGCAGTTGTTAACCTTTCTTCCAAGGATGAATAATTTACTGTTTGCTTGTGCAGCTGATAATGATATTACAACTCTAGAGTCCTTGCAATTTGATTTTGGGACTATTGAAGTAGCCACAAACAGATTCTCAACTGATAACAAGTTGGGTGAGGGTGGATTTGGCGAGGTTTACAAGGTATAAGCTTAGTTTTGTGTTTTCATTTAGACAAGATCATGTCGTGCTCTGAAAGTTTCTGACCGTTGCAAAAGTTAATGATTCAACAATTCAAAAGGTTACCGAAAGAAATTTTCTAAAGATTGATTGATGTACATTTACAGGGTGTACTATCTAATGGACAACAAATAGCTGTTAAAAGGCTATCAAAACACTCTGGCCAAGGTGCAGAAGAATTTAAGAATGAGGTTGTGTTGGTTGCCAAGCTTCAACACAGAAATCTGGTTAGGCTACTGGGATTTTGCTTGGAGGGAGAAGAAAAAATACTTGTCTACGAATTTGTGCCTAACAAAAGCCTTGACTATTTTCTATATGGTGAGGATCATTTCAATATCTTCAATGTCATAAGTAGATGAATATCCAATATTTGGATAGATTAATTGAATCTTCTAATTTGGTTTGGATTTGAACTCAATTCCTTGATTTGAATTTGAAGTTTTAATTTGGAAATATTCACAGATCCTGAAAAACAAGGACAATTGGATTGGTCGAGACGCTACAAGATAATTGGAGGGATTGCTCGAGGAATTCTTTATCTTCATGAAGATTCTCGGCTAAGAATTATACACCGTGATCTAAAAGCTAGCAATATACTATTAGATGCAGATATGAACCCAAAAATTTCTGATTTCGGAATGGCGAGGATATTTGGAGTTGATCAAACTCAAGGAAATACAAGCAGGATAGTCGGGACATTGTAAGTTTTGACTACTATTATCTTTTTCTTCTTGTCTTTTAGTCTTTATATTAACTCGGTTGCCGGTTTACAGTGGATACATGTCTCCAGAATATGCTATGCATGGGCACTTCTCTGTGAAATCGGATGTGTATAGTTTCGGTGTCTTAGTTCTGGAGATTATAACTGGCAAGAAGAATAGCAGCTTTTATCAAACAGACGGTGCTGAGGACCTCTTGAGCTATGTAAGCAAAAGTAGATATTATGTTAACATTTTTTCCTCTGTAAGGTCAATATTATAGCATACAAGCCGTAGAGAGTGGCAGGAAAAAAAAAGAAAAGAGTCGGAAATGCAAACCTTTTGATTATGACTTGATATCCTCTTGCAGGCTTGGAAACACTGGAGGGATGGAACACCCATGCAATTGTTGGATTCAACTTTGGCAGATTCTTACTCGAGAAATGAAGTGATTAGATGCATACATATGGGATTATTATGTGTCCAGGAAGATCAAGCTGAGAGACCTTCAATGGCTACAGTAGTTCTCATGCTTAATAGTTACTCTGTTACGCTTCCATTACCTCAACAGCCCGCTTTTTTCCTTGGTAGTCGAACAGAGAGGAGCATGGCCATAAAGGAGATTGAGTACACTGATAAATCTACAAGTAAGTCAACACCAATGTCTGTTGATGAAGCATCAATTACTGAAGTATACCCTCGGTAACTTGGGAAGAGATGTCTGTCAAACAAGTATTTGTCAGAAAATGGTGAAACTTGAACAAAAGTTTATCCTTCGATCGGTTTGGATTCACTTCAAAATCATGAGAAACCATAATGCTTCTTCTTTATGGTAGTATTTCTTTATATGATATATAGCAATGGCCAAGGGGTAGGGCGGGCCGGCCTGATGTGGTTTAGGACAAACAATGATTTTGAAGATGATTTGTGCTTCAAATTTAATGGCCAAAAATACGAGGCATTTTATTTTTTGAAGTTCTATTTGTTTTAAATATATCATTGTTGGTGGATGATTTGAGACACAACATTAATCCTTTTGAGTTCTGCATCATTCCAAGTTCTAACTTATCCTGTTTTGGCCAAATGCCCTGAAGAAATGAGATTGGCTAGAAAGTTTTTTGGTTTCTTTACAAAAATTTTGGTGTGAAAAAGATTGTTTTTGAGGAAAGAGTAACCACTTTCCAACAATTTTGGTATCTGCAGCTTATTGAATCTTTAAAGTTGAATATATTGAAATGAAATTGGTCATATCATTTGCCAGCTATGCCAATGCCTCATTGTAAATGATTTCATACTGTAATTGCGGTAATGTATGGACCAATTGTATAAAAAATTCATATCAGATAACATGACTATGATTAATTTATCATTAGCATTTTTATATTAGTGAGCTCAACATCATTTGCCAGTTGTCTGGAACATAACTGAAAATGCCATAGGTTATAGTAGAGAACATGGGAAAAAAAATGGATATTCAATTGCTTGAGTAATTTAAGCATGTAAGTCAGGCGAGATGACGAGGGTATATAGTATAATACAGAATTGACATTCCAAAAAAATAACTAGCATGACAAGAAACATGGAATCTTAAGAGAAGATTTAATTGAATAAAAATCCAGGCATGAAATATCTGTAACTAGCTTTTCATGACATTAAAAACTCCTCCGATAGCGTAATCTTCAACTCCTGTCTCCATCGAGGTCTTTTTCCCATCAGGTTCCCACAGTTTCATCTTATGAAGAAACAGAAAAATCAAAGTCGTTTAATTGAATGAGACGATATGTCCTTTGGGGGTAAGGCAATGGCAAGCAACAGTCTAATGCAACTTCCAGGATATTCATGGATCATTTTAAATGGACAAATAAATAAATACAGAAAAAGTTGACTAGGAATTATGTTTAAAAAAAGTGAGAGAAACTGTTCTTCCACTACACTGTTATTAAATGTGTACCTAATTAATCATAGAACTCAAACCAAGACCCATTGAATTATCTTGGGTCTATCTAAGTAATGTCTGAAGTTTCTTCATCCACCGTAAATTGAACAGAGCTGCTTTTAGATTGATCAGATACAATGAATTCTGAATACTCTTCATGTCAATATGCTTAACAATTGCAGGTCGTGAGGGTACTGGCAGGGAGAGAGAGCTGCTATTAAGCATGATAACAACTGAAGCCATGCATGGTTGGTCTATTTGCTACACCTATTTGAACACAGTAATCGCATACGAATAAATCTTATTTACTCTTTTGTGGACGTGGAGGTGGAGCCAACCCTCAATGTTGGATCTATCATATTTAAAACTGTTCCTTCCTCCAGTTATTCCATGCCCGCAAAATTTGAAGAGTGTGCATATACACAGCGTTAGGGGTTTTCTTTGAGTTTTACAAGAATTTAACGAAAACAAATGTAATATATGAGGAGTATTCCAGACATTCTCGAGATGAAGGGACTTGCTGTGATCCAATGCTAATTACAATGTCTTTATTACATGATAGGTTCATTAACAACATTTTTTGGTTTCGAGTGAACAGGCTATTAAATATAAATCTAGAGATAATGAGATTATTTTTCGGTTGAGCGAGAAACAGCATGAACTTTCTAGCATGATGATTTGAATCATTAAAATAAGAGTATAATATTAAGTATGGTTGTTATATGATTTACATTATTCATTTTTTATTTATTTATGAAATAAAAGTATATAAATTATAATGCATATTAATGTAGAATTATTAAATGATTATCACATGATTCATATTATTATCCTTATTTATTTCTTTAATTTTACTTTCTTTTTTCCTCCACTTTTATGTTATATCAGCTTGTAGTTGGTCATTTAGTCAAAAGTAAACTTAAGCATAAATGTATGGTTAAAAATGCTTGCTTGCGGTGCCAGTCATGACCTACAAGTCGTTCTTCACCCACAATTTTGAAGTTTAATGTAATATGAGAGGAAATAATGGGTTCAAACATTGGCGCAGTCTTTCACTTGATGCAGCTTCTCAGCAACATTGCACGCACGAAACCAAACCGGATTCAAATAGTTACGCACATCGTTAACAACATTTCGTACGTTAGAGAAAGAAAAAAATAAACTGAATCTAACAATCTTCCATGTCATAAAAATATAAGTAGGATACTTGACCTTTCTGATTCTATTGTGGTAAGTCTCCATTTCCAGATTTGGGTTATCAATTATAGTTATACTTGCATTAAAATGAATGCATCGGCAGAGTCATAAGGCCATTCGTTTTCGTTCTTGTAACGGAACCAGAAGTATGCAAATGATCTGTAAAAAAAAGAGAGAGATATTTCATCATGCACAAACATTACTTAAAGATAGAGCTTCTATCCTCTCATATGCACATTAACGAGGGTCTAGCTCAGTAATCGAAGCTTTCATTCAACGAAATTTGAACAGAGCGGCTTTTGGATTGATCAGACGCGGTGAATTCTAAATTATCCTGCCCCATTGTTGTGTGCATAAAAAATGCAGGTCGCGAGGGTTGTGGCAGTGAGAGAGAGCTGCTACCAATCATGAGAACAACCGAAGCCATTGTTGGTCGGTTTGCTACATTTTCTTGAACACATAGCAATCCGATGTGGATACTGTTGGATCTTGTAAATACCGTCGTGAGACTGGTGGGTACATGCAGAGTTGCCCAAACCTTAAAATCAGAACGTGTTTTGAACACTTGAACACAAATTGCTTACTTTCTCTCTCTAGAAAGTACAAGCATATAACCTTT
>JAXCLQ010000004.1:5119130-5129261 GCA_035584115.1 Cedrela odorata
AAATTATATGAATTGTTTTAAATCATGATTACAGAGCATGAAGAGAAATTGTTTTAAAAACATGATTTTGAAACTTAGCATTTTTCCAATATTCATGATTGAGAAAGGTTTATTGAGAATTGATAACTCATGAGCATTTTGATATGTTTTCGGTATGTTTACCTTCCATGGAAAATTATATGAATTGTTTTAAATCATGATTACAGAGCATGAAGAGAAATTGTTTTAAAAACATGATTTTGAAACTTAACATTTTTCCAAAAAAAATTTTCTCTTATGGGGCCAGAGTTGTACTTAAGGGGACGGCGATATGTAACGCCCCAGAGTACTAGAGATTACAGACATTTATCTAAGAGGATGACAATACGTAACGCTCCTAGATACCAGAGTTATAGATACGGGACCAGGGGGACGGTGATACGTAACGCCCTTGGATTCCCTTGTCTTAGAAGTTACATTCCTAAGAGCAATGATAATGACTTGGGGATGGCAATACGTAACGCCCCAAGACACCAGAGATTACAGAGATATATCTAGGGGGGATGGCGATACGTAACACTTCTAGATACAAGAGTTGTACAGAAATGTATTTAGGGAGACGGCGATACGTAATGCCCCTAAATACTAGAGTTTTTCAGAGATTTATGTTTTATAATTAAACAGTTTCAAAAGCAAAAAGGTTTTAAACATGATATTGATATTAGATTTACGACTAAACAACTTTCAAAGAGATTTTATTACATAGAGTTAGAATATGATATTGTTTTCAATTCTGAATTGAATTTATTTATAGCAAAGAAATTGAATTTTTACGAAATTGATATGATCCCATTTTTTTATTTTTTTATATACACTCACCGAGTATTTCAGAACTCGCCCCCTCAAAATTTTATAGTTGTGCTGATCAGATGTCTAGTTAGAGAAAGAGAGATTGTTGTACAGTAAAGATACGGGTAAAAGAAAGGTTACACACTGCAGTCACTAGGGCAGTTAGGTCCATTATGCATAAAGGATCTTGTATAGTGCAAACAGTAACATAATTTGTTAAGTCCTACATATATTTCAGGGAGTATGATATTATATTGAATATTATAAATTGTTTATGAATTACATATATGGCATGATGAATATACCTCCTATTTTTATTATGTGCATAAGATTGATATTGTTATTAATTGTATCTAAAGAATGTCATAGAGAGAGAGTCCTATAAATTACAGATAGATTTACGATTTAAAGCCATGCATAAATTATAGCATGAATTGTATTGTGTTAGATATTGGGAAACATTACTGTATTGATTTCATTTCACAGTTGAGCATACTGCCCTTATGTAATACGTGCATTAAATTATAAGTCGTGTTAAGAATATAAGAGTTGTGTATGTATACAGACAGACACAAAGAGAGGCTTAGGGTGACGATGGACTCTGTCACCTGCTGGTAACATCTCGGATTTGCGATATTACTGCTAGATGCATGCTCCAGCGTCTTTGACTAATTTGCTGTAACTAGCAATGCTTCTTTGCTAAAGCTAGATACATGCTGTTCATGTTTAACCTTAACATCCCCCCTCGGGCTGAATGGTCTTGGTTGAACATTCAGCTTGGATCTAAAGTAACTGAATTGTGGAAAAGACAAGGGTTTAGTTAATACATCTGCAATTTGCTAATTACTTGGCACATATCAAACATCCAACAGTTTGCTAAGCACTCTATCTCGAACAAAATGAACATTTAGCTCTATATGCTTGGTGCGAGAATGAAAAATTAGATTTTGAGTAAGAGAGGCAGCACTGAGATTATGACACCAAAGCACAGGAGCTGAACTTGGATGCATATGAATTTCTTGCAGCAGAGAGTGTACTCTTATTGTGTACTGAATGAACAACAACTTATTGCTTTTTGGGGGACCAAGACACCAAATTATCACAAAGAAAAACACAATATGCGCCAACAATTCTTCTGTCACCCATATCACACCTCCAGTCAGCATCTGAAAAAACTGTTAATTCATGCCTTTTTGTTTTGAAAAATTGAAGACCGTAATCAGATGAACCTTATAAATACCTTAACAACCTTTTACACGCTAGCCAGCAAGCATTAGTACGGCATGACAAGAATTGACTAAGGTGATTCACAGCCTAGGCTATGTCAGGCCTTATAATTGTCACATGCTGCAAGCTTCCAATTATACTTCTATATAGAGTAGGATTTGTAAAGGTATCACTGCCACCTTTTGTAAGCTTCTGATTTAAGAGCATTAGAGTGTCTCATCCTTTGCAATCAGGCATGTTAGCCTTGAGCAATAAATCTTGAATATTCATTTTGTGTTACTTCAATGCCGAGAAAATAATGAAAATTACCGAAGTCTTTTAAGGCAAATGCAGCATGAAACTCTTTGATAAACTTTTTAATTTGATGAGGACATTAACTTATAACCAGACATAGACTAATATCAACAACATTGAAGTAGAAGTAACCTAGAAGAACATCGATGTATCAACCTTTGAATTTGTAGAGCCCCATTAAAGCAAAGATTGTCTTAGCTTATCATACCAGGGCCTAAGTGCATGTTTAAGACCATATAAAGCTTTTGTCAATCTGCACACATGTTGAGGATGTTCTTTGTCAATAAAACCTTCTGATTGTTACAACAATACAACCTCTGTCAAAGCCCCATTCAAGAAAGCATTATTAATGTCTATTTGTCTAATTGGCCATCCTTTCATAACTGCAATGCTCAAAATAATCCTCACTGTTGATGCCTTAACCATTGGAACAAAGGTATCAAAAAAATCTATACCAGGGGTTTGTTGAAAACCTTTAGCAACTAATCTTGCTTTATACTTGGAGACTGAGTCATCAGTGTTATACTTTACTCTGAAAATCCATTTACAACCTACAATCTTCAGTTCAGAGGAGAATGGAACCAAAGTCCATGTTTTGTTTCTCTACAATGCCTCAAATTCAGCTTGCATAGCTGCTGTCCAGTAGGGATTGAGGAGTGCCTCTTTAACAGTGGATGAAACAAACACTTGAAGCTTAGTTTGAAAGACATTAGGTTTAAAAATGCCACATTTAGCTCTAATCATTATAGGATGTTGATTTTGCAACTGAGAAGGGGCAAGCACTTATGTAGCAAGTGAAGTTTCAGATGTTGAATGTGATAAAGTTGGAGATAAAAAGATTAGAGTAGGAGATGATACCTGAGAGGCAAGTGGTGAAGTTGCTGGATTTGACTGTAAAGTTCTTGTATAGCTGTTGGATACTGGAAAAACTGTAACAAGTGGAATTGAGGATGTAGGTGAAGAAAAGAATTGAATGGAAGAACTTGGAACAGAAGAATTTGATGTTTCTGAGAAAAAAATTATAACCCATGATATACACTTTGTAGATTGAAAATCAAGTTTATGCTTATTGTAACTTCTGAGAAAAGGGAAATATGAGCAGCCAAAGACTTTCAAAAAGGAATAATTTTGTGCATAGTTGTGAAGAAACTCAAATGGTGATTCGTTATGCAAAGACTCACTTGGAAACCTATTTATCAAATATTCAAAAGAATGAAAGGCATCCCACCAATATTTAAGAGGAAGTGAGGTTTGAGACAGCATTGTTAATCCCAATTCAACTATACGTTTATGCTTCTTTTCAATAATGTCATTTTGGTGGTATGTATGGGGGCAGGAATACCTATACAAGATACTAATTTGTTTGAGATAAGAGACAAAGGCTATAAATTCACCTCCTTCATCTGTGTGAAGACACTTTTATTGTATGTGAAAATTGTTTTTCTACATGTAATATGAAAAGATTGAACACTGTCAAAGCTTCTGATTTCAATTTCAATGGAAAGATCCATATGTATATTGTGAAGTTGTCTACAAAATTGTTGTAATACCTAAAACCATTTCTAGAATTCATTGACGATGGACCCCAGAAATCAGCTTGAACAAGTTCTAATGATGCTGTGGTTTTAAGAGATGAAATAGGAAAGTGAATTTTGTGGCTTTTGCCACACTGACATGCATCACAAAAGGAAATAGGCTGATCTTTATTGAAATGATTAAGATGCTTACAAGTCTGTAGTACAATTTTCAAAGTCTTTGTACATGGTTGACCCAATCTTTGATGGAAAATAGATAATGAGTTCAAAGGACATATAGAAGAGCTTGCAAAGCATACTGGATTTTGCCTATAACAGAGAATATTTTGAGTTTGATCAACAACTTTAGCATGACTTTGAGACTTGATTGAACAATTGAGATCAGCATTAGACTGAGAAAAATTTACTAGAAAAATTGAAAGCATAGATTGAGGCACAAAGTGCTTATTCATTGAAGTGATCTTGTGTTTAAAGAAGGAAGCAGCAGCCTATACGGGCCCTTCATAGCCACACCCCTCAGCAGCAACACTCCCTTCTCCTTGTCCTTAATAAAACAAAAATCACCACAAACTGTTAAGCTATTATCAGAGGTAAGTCTTGAAACGCTTATCAGATTCTTTGTAATAACTGAAACACACATCTTTGAATATTATTTTGCGAGTTTGTAAAGAATTTAATGCTGATTTAAGTTATAAGGTCATGATGCCAATGTGTGTGATTGTCAAACCTTCACCATTACCTATGATTAGTTTATCATTACCTCCAAAATCTTCATGACCAACAAGATTTTGAAAATCATTTTGGTTGCCTTGCTGTTTCTGGTAAACTTGTTGTTAGTGCGACTGAAAATATTGATTCTGAGGTGGTGCATGCACATAGTCTTTATTGAATATGTGAAAGCATGCTGCTACTATGTGTCCCATCTTAAAGCAAATCTGACAGTAGGCTTACTGTACCCTCGACCTCCATTGAAAGGCCTTCCTCCTTGATAGCCTCTGCCACTTTGAAATCCTTGAAAACCAGTATTTCCTCTTCCTTGATTGCCATATCCAGCGTTCTGATATCCTTGTTGACTTTTATTGAAGTTGTAACCTCCCTTGTTATCATTTTTTTTTATAATTCTTTGCTGGAGCATAATTGGCAGTATAATTGCCTTGAGTTTTAGTAGTTAGAGATGAATTTTGCTGCTCTAATCTACACTCATGTGTTAACAACATAGAATAAACTTCATGTATGTTACGACTGTCTCCTTTTCCAGTGATATGAACAACTACTGAGAGATCCAAGTCAATCAAGAACATAAAGACCAAAATCATCATCTGATATAAGAGTACCTGCATTTGCAAAGTTGTGAGCAATGTTTTTCATTTTCAGAAAATAATTGATTCCTTCTTCAATGATTGCAATTGAAATCATAATTGTAGTGCTTTGGCCTTATATTGAGAGCCAAATTGTTTTTCAACAGCTGTCCATACTTCAAAGGATGATTTGCATCCAATCACTAGACTTAGGATTGCTTCATTCATTGAGGAGAGAAGTCAGCCAAGAAGAAGCTGATCCTGTCTTTCCCACAACACAAATTCATGATTTTCATTCATCTGATCAGTGCTTCCTCTTGGCAAGAATCTCATTGGTACTATCTTTTCGCTATTGATAAACTCTTCTTGACCATTACCTCTGATTGAAGGCAAAATTTGAGATTTCCGCACTAGGTAATTCATTCCATCAAACTTGATTGGAGAAGTAAAAGAGAAAGAGGTGTTTGCCGATGAGTTTGAGTATGTGAGATTTGTGTTTGCCATTTGGCTCTAATACCAAATCAAGATTTGCAAAGTGTTTGGACAATGAGAAACTAAGAGAAAAGCAGAGAGAATTTTATTGAATGAAAACTTTTTCTTCGATCAATTTACTTGTTTGCTTACAACACTAATTTATACTAACCTCTCCTAACTAAAAGCTTCTACAACTAACTCATAAATATTACAAACTAACATTCCTAAAATTCCGGAAATATTAACAGCCTGAAGCTAATTTCTTTTAGCAAACTAACATCAACTATTTCCAGTTGGCACTGGCTGGATCCTTGCCATGTCAGCATTCTTGAGCTCCTTCTCTTTAGCCAAGTCAGCATGCAACAAGCTTCCTTCGTCTTCTTTTAATAACACTGAGCTGGCAGCTTCTTGATCTGCTTTGCTACAGCTGAGTTGAGAATATAGTTTAAGAAGCCTTGGAGCCTTTGCATCACCAAAGGGTGCCTAGCTAAGCTGGAAAAGTTTACATTAAAGCTGCAAAGACTGCATCACAAAACCTGCAGAGGCAAGGCATTGTGGCTAGAGCATTCTGCAGCAGTTTGTGCTACTATAAGCCAATTCTTTGTAAAGGTTCTAGTACATACAGTTGTAATGTGTCTTGCATATAATGTGACTTTGATTAGCTGATTTGCTAGGGTTTTAAGGATACCTTGTACCACTATATATACGTGATGTTGTGAATATGATTGTAAGCTTTTAACAACTGAATATACAAACAAGCTATTTGCAGCATATTCTCTGCATTTGTTCTTAGTTTTGTCTAGCTGGCATTCCTTCTTTGCTGAAGTTAAATGCATGCTTCCAGTTTCTTTGACTACTCTGCTGTGGCTGGCAATGCTTCTTTGCTGAAGCTTGATACATGCTGCTGATATTTAACCTTAACTAGAAGGTCATCTGCCTCTTCTCCGTGACAAAAACGAGTGTTCTTTTGACCACTAATGATTTCCAAGACTATCACACCAAAGCTGAAAACATCTAACTTGATCGAGAAATTTCTAGGTGTCACATACTCTGGAGCCATACAACCACTGAAAATGGTCATAGTACTCGTGATCATAAGCAAATTGTCTATGGTTTTGTCCTTCATAGAATGTTGTAAACCTGAGGATTAATGCACAGGCTTGTGAAGCTTTACTTAAAAAGTTCCAACAATTTTACTTGTGTCGCCTTGACTTCGATCAATTTCAAACAATCTATCCATTCCAAAATCTGAAATTTTGGGATTCATGTCTCCATCTAGAAAAATGTTGCTAGCTTTGAGATCACAAAGAATGATCCGCAATCTACCATCTTTGTGAAGGTAAAGAATCCCTTGAGCTATACCCCGTATGATTTTGTAATGCATTTCCCAATTCACAAGTGAACGCTTGACTGGATCTGCAGCAAGACAAACAGAACTTAAACACAGATTAGAAAATACTTGTCAATAACAAGTTACAAGATCAGAGAATACTTGCAGACTGCAGACACACCAAATATGTAGTTAATCTAGGCTTGAGTTGGGTATAAACTACAAACTCATAAATGAGAAGTCTTCCATTTCCTCCAAAGTAGAATCCTAGATGCCTAACAAAATGCCTATGCTGAAGTCTGGCTCCTAGAGGGACCTCATTCTTAAATTCTTGTTCTCCTTGTCCTGAATTATCGGACAGTCTCTTCACTGCTATATCCTCTCCATTACGAAACCTGCCCTGAAAATGAAATAACAAAAGGAATCTATATGTATAGTTGCAAAATCATTTGAACAACCACGTCAATGAACTCAAAATTGACAATTGAACTCATTTTGGCTAATAATTGGTATTCTTTCTTGCTCGTTAATGCTTAATTACCTTACAAACATTACCAAATCTACCCTGTCCAAGCTTATTGTCAATAGAAAAGTCATTTGTTGCAACTCTGATAGTACCAAAGTCGAATCGCAAGGATTTCAGGGTGTCGATGTCATCATAATCTTAACAATAGCAACCAGTTAGGACATAAAAATAGAAGTTTAATAGAGACAATTATAAAAGTAATTATCTTTCTTCAGGAAGAACACAATTAATTAGCAAGGAAGCTTTTGATGTTTGTAGTGTAGATATTAAAATAAAAAGGTATGCATTCAACTTACTTTCTATCTCACGGTTTTTTCTGGCCTGCTTTATCTTCCTTCTTCGTAAGAAGACAAAAGTGAAGACAACTTGGAATTCATTGGAATACTGTAGAAGTATTAACATATTCTGCTTCATTTTCCATGCCATTTAAATTACAAATTTGTTAACTTTATCTATAACAAGAATACTCTGCTCTTCTCTTTAAAAGTTTATTTTCAATTAGGATGGATATGATTAGTTCACATGCCTTTGTGTTGTACTAGAGCCAGGAGGAGATGGGGAAGGAGAACAGGCAATCAAATCGTAGAAGGGAAACAAATCCCAATGAAATGTACAATTAGGTCTCCGAACAACACCTCCTTGACTCCCGTGGCAGCAATTCTGAAATTCCTCCACAGATCGACGAAGACAAAAGTCACAATCACCATTGGATATATCTGGGGTACACTGCATTTATAATTCAAACTGAAGGGTTAATTTTCAGTGTTTTCTTTTATATACAGGATGATAAACGCATATATAATACACAAGTTTTGTTTTGTTTTTTTTTTTTTTTTGGCCCTTGTATGAAAGACTCTTGCAATTTTCAGTGTTGGCGGAAATTACATCTCACAACAGAAATAGTGAGGAGACTTCCTACTTACCTGAAATGATGCAATAAAATTGGTTCTTACAAACAACAATTTGAATTGCTACTTGGACAATCTCATGTGATCACATTGTCATAGTTTAGAATATCCTGAACAACATTTATAAAAGGGAAGAAACAATTAAATATAATAGCAGGGATGGCTCGTCGTTTTCCATTTCTCTCTTGGCATATAGAAATCCAGAGACAGATAAGTCAAAATGGTTTAATTAAATGGGATGGACAAGTCAAGTTTCTCGGGATTCTCTCGTATTATCCCTTGATTAAAAAAAAAAAAGTAGGAGAGAAGAAATTAAAAGAGCAAATACTAAAGAATAATATCTGTTACCCCATATACAATTGCAAAGTGATGAACCGTATATCTACATCGTCATAAAACTCTACCCTAAATGAGCCGTAAGTAAAGAATCGAGAGGTTATAACAATGGTTTCATAGAGTTTTCTTATATTTTTCTTTTTTAGTTTTTCATTTTTATTTTTTTAATAATTAAAAATAAAATTATATATTTTCTCAATCTTAACGTGAACTTGATTCAAATTTTAATTTTAATCTAATTTTTTACTTTTACTATCCCAACAAATTTTACATATGAACATGAATTTTGATTATGGCAAGGGCTACTAGCAACTCGCTCGCTATAGGGAGCAAATGCTTTTTGGGCCTTCTTTCAAGAATTTTTAGAGAACAAAAGCTGATAATCTGGACCTTCAAGATGGGCATTATGTAGCCCAACTTCCCTTCAATATCAGTTGATATCATCTCTCTCAGTCCAAAATTCTGAAAAAATAACTCTTTTAAGTGATATCGTTAGCTTTTCACGTTTAATTATAAGACCCACTGCAAAATCTGTAGTGTCTTTGAATAAGCTGTAATGTGATTGAAATTTATTAATAAAAAAATATAATGTGAAAAATAGTAATATTAATTGGGCAAAGCCTATGAAATTTAATGATTAAAAAAATATGACGTGGAAAGAAGTAATATTTTACTAAGAAAAAATATATATATATATATATAATCATATCCTATGGTCTCGAACAATAGTAGAGTTTCATAAATATATTATAATTATAATCATAATTATATTCATATTCACATTAAACATATCATAATTATAATCACATTTACATTTACATTTACTCAGCATACTATTTCATAAATACTTTACACATCAAACGTATGATATAAACATCAAAAAATATCATTTTTCATTAAATTATTATGCACGCGAACAATTGTAATCACATAAAATTCAATTATGATATAATTTACTGTAATATATATATATATATGTATATATATAACAATTCAAAAACATTCACTCATAGTTCGATAATCAACCTTGAGCAGTTTCAGATTCTCCTTGATTTTTTATTGCCTCACATGCTCCTACAAACACATGATTCAAAACTTAACTGTTAAAATTGATTCAGAATTTGATATGTATTATAAATATAAAAATATAACTATTCTAATTTTATAACTATATTACCTACTAACTTTTTAGATATGTTTTTAACTTTTTAAACAAGTTTATTGTTACTTTCCTTTTACCAACTTACAAATTTTTTACTCTTTTTTCTTCTTCTCTTCTCTTTTTCTTTTTCTTCTCTTTTTTTTTCTTTCTTTATTTTCTTATATGCTCTCGGTTTGCTTTTGTTCAGTTTGCTCTCTTTCTATTTTGATTTCA
>JAXCLQ010000004.1:5139967-5226150 GCA_035584115.1 Cedrela odorata
ACCGGCGTTTTTCTTTTGTTTTTCCGTGCACTTCCAAAGATTTCTGAATTTTGAGTATTCAAATCAAAATTCTGAGGTCACAGATGAATCCGGCACGCTGAAAAACCTTGGGGTACCAAATTTCGCTTCGATCGGAGTCCGTTTGAGCCTTGAACCAGGCTCGTGAAGTTCGACCGGTTCAACCGAATCGGAAATGGATCAAGCCGGCAGGTTCGGTTGGACCGGGTTTTTGAGTGGACCGGGTTCTGTATGAACCGGGATGTCTGGTCTAACTGAACCGATTCTGGGCTGGACCGAACCGAGTCTGGGCTGGACCGGACCGGACCGGGTCTGGGTTGGACCGGACCGGGTCTGGGTTGGACCGGGTCGGGTCTTGATCGAACCGGGTCGAGTCGGGTTCGGGTCGGGTTCGGCGCGTGTGCTGCACGCTCCGTGCACGTGGCCTCCACTCGCCTTCAACCTTCAGGCGCGTGTGCTGCACGTGCCGTCGGGTCTTCTGTTTTTCGGCGATTCCGGCCGTTTCTGATGTCGGATTTCGGCGATTCCGGCTTCTTTGGACTCCTCTTGACGATTAAAACACGTTTGAATCAAGAAAACTTCAAAAACAACAATTAAATTGATCGAAAAATGGTGATAAAGATTCGACCAATTTTTGGGCAATTCCGGCGAAACCAAGCTCTGATACCACTGTTGGATCTTGTAAATACCGTCGTGAGACTGGTGGGTACATGCAGAGTTGCCCAAACCTTGAAATCAGAACGTGTTTTGAACACTTGAACACAAATTGCTTACTTTCTCTCTCTAGAAAGTACAAGCATATAACCTTTTGTTTTTGAATGAATTCTATACTGCCACTACTTGTCTATTTATAGACTTCATGGTGGCTATTCATGGGCAGATGCAAGACTTCGTTTTGGACACAATTGTTCATGAACAATTGTGTCTCCTCCATGAACAATTGCTTCCCTTTGGAAGCATTGTTACTCTTGGATGAATCAACACATCCCTTTGCATGTCACCTTATCACTTTGAATCATATATATACAACAGATACATCTCACAATTTCACTGCTTGAACCAGCCCTCAATATTGGATCTATCAGATTTAAAGCAGTCCCTTCGTTCCAATTTTTCCATGTCTGTAAATGAATTAACAAAGTTAGAGCTTTTGTTTAATCTCTTAGAAATAGAAATATTTCTGTAAATATACTACTTACATAGGTTAAAAGGTTCTCTTCTTCCTCTCCATTGCGAAGGCAATTGTTCTTTTGACCGCTGATGATTTCCAAGACTAGTACACCAAAGCTAAAAACATCCGACTTCACGGAGAAATGCCTCCGCATTGCATACTCTGGAGCCATATACCTACTGAAATTGAATTTGGTCAAACATTGGAATCCAAAATATATTAATTTTTGACATCGAAAGTAAACAAAAAATCTGAAGTTCATCTTTGTGTACACTTACAAGGTTCCAACAATTCTATTTGTATCACCTTGACTTTGATCTATTTCAAACAACCTTGCCATTCCAAAATCGGAAATTTTTGGATTCATGTTTAAATCTAAAAGGATATTGCTTGCTTTGAGGTCACGATGAATGATCCGCAATCTAGACTCTTCATGAAGATAAAGAATTCCTCGAGCTATGCCCCCTATGATTTTGTATCGAGTTTCCCAATCTAGTCGTAAACGCATGATTGGATCTGCAATTTTAGAAAAGGTCACATATAGCGTACGAGTGAATTACATTAACAGGAATAAAATCATTAAAATTGAAAATGAAAAAGAGAGTGAAGATTGAAACCATTACTAAATATGAATTTATCTAGGCTTGGATTAGGCATAAACTCATAGATAAGGAGTCTTTCGGTTCCTTCAAAGCAGAAACCTAAAAGCCTAACCAAATTTCTGTCTTGAAGCCTGACTACCAAGAGGACCTCATTTTTAAATTCTATTTCTCCTTGTTGAGAATTTTTAGACAGCCTCTTCACTGCTATTTCCTGTCCTTGAGGAAGCGTACCCTAAAAATCATATACAAAAAAGGGATAAATGCCAAACGATTCGAATAACAGTTGGTATCGTTTTTCACGTTTTAGAGCTTAAGTATACCTTGTAAACAGTACCAAATCCACCTTGTCCAAGCTTATTTTCAGTGGAAAAGCCATTTGTTGCATCTCTGATGGTGCCAAATTCGAAGTGCAAGGATTCCACAGTATCGATTTCATCAGCATCTTAACAACAGTGACAAGTTAGAACATATATACATGCCAGAAATTAATTGATCTTTGCTAGGAAAATACAAAGGCGACTTCTAATAGCTGGATATTGTTTTTCTATTTCGAAGGAAGTCGTTGTTTTATGAGTTGCAGTCCTAATAATGGAGTAATAATTAACTAACCTTTTCTCTCTTGCGGATTTCTGATCTCCAGATTTTGCTTCCTCCTTCGCACAACGAAACAGGTGATCAAGGAAACCAGTGCCACGATAAAAATAGCTATAGAAACAACAATGATTCTTACAGTTCCAGATGAGATTCCACCTTTGTCTGCACAAATCAAAACCAATGATGAAATTGGATATTAATGAAATACTATTAAAACTTATTACATAGGTTAATTATTCTACATCATTTTGCATGTCATCAATTTTACCAAGCACCAAAAAAAATACCTTTGGTGATTGTCGTATTAGTTGACAATGGAGGACTAAAATTGGGTGTACGTAGAGGAGATGGCGGTAAAGCAGCAACAGAAGCTACATAGGAGGGATACAATGTTGGTGTTATATACTTTAAAACCATTCGTGTTGTCGGTTTTAGGCATATTATATTGAATTACATTTGTAATATTTATTGTACATATTTATTAATAGAAGAAATTGCTTCAATTCGTGTGTGTATGCTGCTTTTTCTATTTATACATACTAATGATAGAATATGCATATGAATTGTCCAAGATAATTAGATTATCTAAATAGTTCCCTACATATGCAATATCGAATGGGCATCGATATTGCACAGTAGGTACACTGAATATCTTCAGTGAATATCATAAGATGATATTAGTGCGAGTGACATGATAGTCATGTCATTAGAACATTAGTATAGATTAACAGTTAGAGAACTGTTTTTCGAACGTAACCAAAGTTATGATGAATCACACGAAAGTATATTATTAATGATTCATCATATGATTATACTAGTGTGTTAACTACTCCTTAGACCTAAGACATCATAGTTGTTAATCGGTATAGATGCATATGGTTCATATGGTGCATAAATACGAGACTAATCATATCTTGTACACATAAGCCTGTTTGGTCATGTGCTGTTTATATTGAGATGCAAATGATTGTCAGATGGAATTCGTTGACTCGATACAGTGGATTTCGAGATTCCGTTGACTCAGTCCAAATTCGAGTTTCCAGTCAGATATTAGTAAACAGCTAAAAACAAAGTCTTTGGCCAAAGCATTAGTGCCATACGAAGAGTTCGTAGTAACAAGTTCAGCATGTATTGACTGATTATTCGCATATGACTAAATTTAGGGTTTTGACATACGTAAGCCCTAATTTAGTTGTGATTAGACGAACAAAAGGAGATTATTCACATGAAATGTATAATTAAACATAAAAGGTTCGATAAATATTCACTTCATTGTGGTTTAGAGACTATGACATGTTGCTAGACGTTAACCATAGTCGTTGAGTATCCGAATAGTTCAGAACGAGTTCAATAAGATCGATTTCGGCTCACGGCTAACTCCACAGTGAATCCAAGAGGTCACAACCAATAACTTATGTTATTCCTTACTATGAGAGAGAATAAATTTTATCCGCAAGAGAACTAGCACTCTCGGAGATAATATTAGGCCCAAAACAGTAAATAGTTTACTTGTTAAATAATTTAAAATTTTAAAAGCTATGTTTAATGACCTGAATGTGACTTAAAGTAAGTTACAATATTCCATTAATATTTGAAATTATAAATGGAATTAAAATAAATTTGGTCAAAATAAGTTTGATCGAATTTAGGGTCAATTTATAATTTTTTTAAAATATGAGGTGCTAAGTGATATTTTATAGTTACCATTGAAAAGCTTGTTGGACAAGCTTTGGGACTCATTTGTCTTTGACTAAAAGACTAATGATATTTTAGTAAATGAGAAAAAAATATAAATACATGGCTATTTTCAATTTTAGGGTAATTTTGGATAATTATCCAAAATCTTAAAAAGCTCTCTTTCCCTCTAGCAAAGGCCAAGGCAAGGATGGCATAAGGGGTTTGATTTCTTGGAGATCTTATAATTTCAAAGTTTTTTTCTTCATCCCTAAACTAATTGTTAGCTTAATGGCATGTATTATTGATTAATTTTGTGAAAATAATGATTAAATGCATGATTAAATGCCATAAACCCTAAATGTTTAATTTCACCTCATCAACAAATGGTATTAGAGCATGTTATGATGTTGGTTATATGCTTAATTTTTTGTTGGAATGGTTGATTTTGCAAGATTGAAGTTTGGGTATAAATTGGAGAATTTAGTGTTTATAAAAATTCTTATGGTTTCAAGGAAGAAGATAATGAATAGTTCATTATCTTAACAAGTTAATGAAGTCATGTGATGATTATGGAACCATGAATGTGTGATTTCATGTGATGAAATTGAAAGAAAATGAAATTGAGGCATACAGGCCATCATGGAGATTTGAAAACAAAAGTTGATTTTGTTCATTTTATGGCATGTATGATGAAATGTTATTGATTTTGATTAATGATCATGAATACATACATTCGGCCATGTTGAGTTTCCTTTGAAAAAGTTACAATTTTGATAATTAATGTATATTTAATTGTTAAACATGCATTATATATAATGACTATTAATTATGTGATAATTAATTTTCACTAGGTTGCTTGTAATTGTATAATTCATTTGATGGATTATTAATTAGGCTAATGAACTTATTAATATGATTAATAAATGTTCAAATCTATAATTAATAACTAATTAATTTGATTAATTAGTTTATGGTATATATATGTATTATGTGATAATATGTTTATATGTGTATGGGATAATGCATGAATGGTAATATATTGTATGTGATACATGTTATCATCATTATGCATAATATATTATTGTTATTTAATTATGACATTAAAAAGTTAATGTTAATTTGGCTAATTTTGATTGGCCCTTTAGTAATGGATGGATAATGTCAAACTTAAGCATTAATGTATTAAGATAGGTTGGCTAATTTTGATTGGCACTTTTTATTAAACATTATTTTTTGTAATAATTATGTTTACAAATTTGTTTATAATGTTTTCATTCATACCTTATTAATACATTAATGATTTTGGCATAAACTAATTGGTCTATAGTTAATATGATTAACTCTATGTGATTTTATTATTCTAAATGTTATTTATTTTGATAAGGATATGCCAAAATTTATTTTAATGTTTTACGAAACATTAGAAATTGACATTTAGTTACTAATACCTTAATTAGCCTAAGTTCAATTGTTTGATTTGTTAGATAAATTAAACAAATAATACAAGCAATAGGATTACTAGTATGACAAGTAATCTAGACTGAACAAATCAATACGATCAATTGTTGGTCCAAAAACCCAAATTGTTAAACGATTCGATTAATTGTTCGACAATTTATCGAAATCGTTTCTAATAAATTATTTTTCAACCATTCAAGTGATTATTCATGTGACGAATGATCCAAACAACATGAATGATGAAATTCTTTATTCGATAAATAATTTCGACCGAGCACGTGAATAGTATTACTGTTTACGTAGTACTGTTCATGTAAATAGTAAAAATGTTCGAAATAGTAATTGGCATGCTTGTGTGACAAGTTATGTAAATTAATTGAGCATATTTTACTTGTATGACAAATAAAGGTGAAAAATGACATTAAGAATAGTAATTATTCATGAGATGAATGATTACTGGTGTTAGTCCTTGGCCCTAAAAGATAGTTTTATGAAACTGTTTAATATGAGAGAATATTCACATAAGATGTGAATAAAATGAGTGCTTAATTAATAACTCCTAAAAATTATCATATTATGTTTGCCTCTTATTGTAGGATAACTAATGATTCTTTTACATAAATTTCCTACTCCAAGATTTCTATTATGTGAGGGGTACTAGGTTTGTGTAATTGAATTTTGGGTTATTTGGTTCTCAGTGATATTCGAATCTCAACCAAGATTCTATTATGTGAGGTTAGGATAAGAATATTATTTGGGAATGTACAGTGGTTTGAATATGACTAGTATAGGATACCAAGAATTCTATTATGTGAGGTATCTGAAATTAGGGCAAAAAAAATAATCGAGTCATGTATGTGATACAGAAAAGAAAAGTTCTTTACCCATTGAATTGATTAACTAAGATTTCTATTATGTAAAGTTAATTAATTGTAGATAAGAATTCGATTACCCACAAATTTTTTAAAATCTAATAAAATGTTTAAATCCTATTTTAAGAAGTGTAGAATTTAAATAAGATAGTCGGAGCTGATATAATCAGTTTAATTGTGAATAATGTTTTCAATAGTTAAATTTGTTATTTGTAATTCAATACACTAATAAATTGTTTTCTTGTGTCTTTTCAGTTTTCTCTTTGTGATCATTAGAATGTCGTTTGCAAATGTGTTTAAAAAGATTTTAGACAACAACATGCTTAATAGTCATAATTTAAAGGACTGGTTAAGAAACTTGAAAATATTTCTCGAATTTGAAAACTTGGGTTATGTTTTGGAGACAGAAATGTCTATGTCATTAGAGGTGGATGCTCCAGTGGAGGAGAAGAAAGCCTTTAATAAATGGCAGGCTGATAATCGTAGAGTGAGACTCTACATATTAGCTTTCATGAATAAGGAACTACAAACCTGACATGAGAATATGCAATCATCGTATGAGATACTAAAATTCCCACGAGAGTTGTATAGGAAAAATTCTCGTGTCGTTAAGTATGAGCAATATAATACTTTATTTAATATGAAGCTCAGGAAAGGAGTCTCGCCTGATGATCACGTCATTAAGATGATTAACATTCTCAGGTAGTTAGACGGTTGAGACATACAGATACCTCATCGTCTAAAGGTGAATTTGATTCTCCAATCACTCCCGCCTAGTTTTAAAGGTTTTATTATTAACTATAACCTTAATAGAATTTAGCGTACTCTTCATGAGTTGCTCAATAAACTTCAAGAGTATTATAAACAAAATAATAAGAGTAAAGAACATGAGGATGTTCATATGGCCACTACCAGTAGGACCAGTAAACAACCACAACGCTCATCTTAAGGTTCAAAAGTTAGACCTAATAAAAAAAAACCTTAGAAGGCTTTGCCTCCTAAACAATCCAAAATCAAGTCAAAGTCCAAGGGAAAATGTTTCCACTGCGGGGTAGAAAGACATTGGAAGAGGAATTTTCCTAAATATCTTGACAGTCTCAAAAAAGCTAAGAAAGATATGTATAGCAATAATATGATTGAATATGAATTAAGTGTTAATTTTGATATTCATTTATAGGTCATTGATTCTGCTGCTACATCTCACTTTTGTGTGTCTTTACAGGTGATGCAGAATAGTTATGTTCTCTCAGGCGATGAGATCGTCTTACGGATGGCTAATGGAGCAATAATTGCTGTAGAGGCCATTGGGATGTGTGAGTTGAGACTCACGTCATGATACATTTTGAAGTTAGATAAGGTTTTGTATTATACTTTTGCTGTACAAAATATTATTTTTGTATCTGTACTATGTAATAATGGTTATTTTGTACAGTTTAATGGAAATGAATGTACATTATATTTTAGAAATGTATGTATTGACAAAGCAATTAATACAAATGGTTTGTATGTCCTTCAGTTGAGTAATAGTTATTCAATTTCTTTCATTATTAATAAAAGAATTAAAATTGAAACGAATCATAAATATCTGTGGTATCAGAAATTAGGCCATATCAAAGATAGGTGACTTACTTAGCTCGGAGCTAGTGGGATATTGATCCCATTGGGTTTTGAACCAACTCCGACATGTAAGTCATGTCTTCGAGAAAAAATGACCAAATCGCCCTTTAAGAATAAAAGCGATAAGTCAAAAGAACTATTGGACCTTGTACATACAGATGTATGTGGACCATTCAGTACATTGGCCAAATGAGGTTTTAAATACTTCATTACCTTTACCGATGATATGTCACGGTATGGGTATATGTATTTAATAAAATACAAATATGAATCATTTGAAAAATTCAAAGAATTCAAAAATAAAGTGGAAAACCAAATGGGAAAAAGTATTAAAGTTCTACGATCAAATCGTGGAGGCGAGTACTTGAGTACTGAGTTTCAAGAGTTCTTGAAAGATAATGGAATTGTCTCGCAGATGACTCCTCCTTATACACCTCAACTTAATGGTGTATCGGAGAGAATGAATCGTACCCTATTAGATATGGTACGATCAATGATTAGTTTTACTGACTTACGATTGTATTTGTAGGGATATGCTCTATAAACTGCTGCACACGTCCTTAACAAAGTTCCTTCCAAATCAGTCCTAAAGACCCTATATGAAATATAGAGTGGTAAGAAACCCAGTTTCAATTACATGAGAGTCTAGAGTTGTCCTGCATATATCAAGTTGGTCAAATCTGACAAACTTGATTCCAAATTAGAGATGGGTTAGTTCATTGTATATAATAAATACAGTTTAGGATATCAATTCTACTTTCCATCTGATCAAAGAATTTCGATCAATAGGAATGTACACTTCTTAAAGAAAAAGTTTCTTAAAGAAGGAGATGCGGGTAGAGAAATTGAATTAAAAGAATAGTCTTTTGAGCCTCGATTCGACCATGCTGATACTGGAGAATCCAGTCAACTGACTTCTGTCCCAGTTAATCCATTTCCAACTCGAAAATCTTCTAGAGTTCCTAAACTCCCAGATAGATGGATTTCTTAATGAGCAAGATTTTGAATTACTTAGTGGGAGCAATGGATTATGGAGATAATCTAAGAACCTATGAAGAGGCAATCCTAGATAAAGATTCAGGAAGATGGCTAGAAGCAATGAAATATGAAATGGATTCCATGCATATAAACCAAGTCTGGACACTTGTTGATCCACCAGAGTGAATAGTTCCTATCGATAATAAATGGATCTTTGAGAGGAAGATTGGTAAAGATGGACAGGTTGAGACCTGTAAGGCACGGTTTGTCGCGAAAGGGTATACTCAGAAACAAGGGCTAGATTATAAGGAAACTTTTTCGCCCGTAGCCATAATAAAGTCTATCAGGATCATGCTAGCTATAACATCATACTATGACTATGAGATTTGGCAGATGTATGTAAAAACTGCATTTCTCAATGGTTACATTGAATAAAACCTGTTTATGAAATAGCCTGTTGGTTTTGTATCATCTACTGAACCACATAAAGTGTGCAAGTTAAATCGGTTCATTTATGGATTAAAGTAAGCATTGAGGAGTTGGAACATCCGATTTGATGAGACAGTCAAATCGTTTGGCTTCATCAAGAATTCCGATGAGTCTTGTGTATACAAGTGGGTTAAAGATTATGCGATTACATTCCTGATACTTTATGTAGATGACATATTGTTAATGGGTAACGATCTATAAAGATAGATCAAAGAGGATAATTAGATTATCCCAAAAGTTGTACATTGAAAAGATGCTGAAAAGATTCAACATGGAGAATTCTAAAAGTGGTCTCTTACCCTTCAATCAAGGTCTTCATCTTTCTAAAGATATGGGTCTAAAGACTGATGAAAAACGGCAACGGATGTGTAACATTCCATATGCATCAACTATTGGTAACTTGATGTACACTATGCTATGTACTAGACCTAATATAGCCTATGCAGTAAGTGTGATTAGCATATATTAGGCAAATCCCGGGGAGAAACACTGATCATCAGTGAAAACAATCATTTAGTACTTGAGAATGACTAAAGATTTGATTCTGAGTTATGGATCTCAATAATTAAGTATTCGTGGGTACTCAGATTCTGATTTTCAATCAGATGTGGATGATAAAAAGTCTACATTCGGTTTCATCTTTTTGTGTAATAGAGGTGCTGTTAGTTGGAAAAGTTACAAGCTGACGACTACATCTGACTCCACTACAGAAACTCAGAAGCAACAATAGAAGCAGTTTGGATGCGTAAGTTCGTATCTGAACTAGGTGTCGTTCCTAGCATGGCTTATCCGATAAGTGTATTATGTGATAATACAGGTGCTATTTAACAAGCTAAGGAATCAAGGGCACATCAGAAATCAAAACATATTCAGCGTAAATATCACATTTTGAGAGAATTTGTTGGTGCTGAAGAGATTTCGATCGAGAAGACATCTTCAGCAAATAATGTAGCTGAATCTCTCACTAAAGCGATGACATTGAAACAGCTGGACCAGCATCTTGAGAAGATGGGTATAAGATACAACAGCGAATGACTTTAGTGCCAGTGGAAGTTTGTTAGTGTTGTATGCTCTAAAACCATTCGTATTATCGGTTTTAGGTATATTGTATTGAATTACTATTGTAATATTTACTATACATATTTATTAATAAAAGAAATTGTTTCAATTCATATATGTATGCTGCTTTTTCTATCTATACATACTAATGATAGAATATGCATATGAATTGTCCAAGATAATTAGATTATCTAAATAGTTCCCTACATATGCAATATCGAATGGGCATCGATATCGCACAGTAGGCACACTAAATGTTTTCGGTGAATATCATAAGATGATATTAGTGCGGGTGACATGATAGTCATGTCATTAGGACATTAGTGTGGATTAACAATTAAAGAACTGTTTTTCGAACGTGACCAAAGTTATGATGAATTACACGAAAGTATGTTGTCAATGATTCATCATATAATTATACTAGTGTATTAACTACTCCTTAGACCTGAGACATCATAGTTGTTAATCGGTATAGATGCATATAGTTCATATGGTGCATAAATACGAGACTAACCATGTCTTGTACACAAAAGCATGTTTGGTCATGTGTTGTTTATATTGAGATGCAAATAATTGTCAGATGGAATCCGTTGACTCGATACAGTGGATTTCGAGGTTCCGTTGACTCGGTCCAAATTCGAGTTTCCAGTCGGATATTAGTAAACAGCTAAAAACAAAGTCTTTGGCCAAAGCATTAGTGTCATACGAAGAGTTCGTAGTGACAAGTTCAGCATGTATTGACTGATTATTCACATATGACTAAATTTAGGGTTTTGACATACGTGAGCCCTAATTTAGTTATGATTAGACGAACGGAAGGAGATTATTCACAAGGAATGTATAATTAGACATAAAAGGTTCACTTCATTGTGGTTTAGAGACTATGACATGTTGCTAGACGTTAACCATAGTCGTTGGGTATCCGAATAGTTCAGAACAAGTTCGATAAGATTGATTTCGGCTCACGGTTAATTTCACAGTGAACCCAAGAGGTCACAACCAATAACTTATGTTATTCCTTACTATGAGAGAGAATAAATTTTATCCGTAAGAGAGCTAACACTCTCGGAGATAATATTAGGCCGAAAATAGTAAATATTTTACTTGTTAAATAGTTTAAAAATTTGAAAGTTATGTTTAATGACCTGAATGTGACTTAAAGTAAGTTACAATATTCCATTAATATTTAGAATTATAAATGAAATTAAAATAAATTTGGTCAAAACAAATTTGATCGAATTTGGGGTCAATTTATAATTTTTTTAAAATATGAGGTGCTAAGTGATATTTTATATTTACTATTGAAAAACTTGTTGGACAAGCTTTGGGACTCATTTGTTTTTGACTAAAAGACTAATGATATTTTAGTAAATGAGAAAAAATATAAACACATGACCATTTTTAATTTTAGGGTAATTTTGGATAATTATCCAAAATCTTAAAAAGCTTTCTTTCCCTCTAGCAAAGGCTAAGGCAAGGATGACATAAGGGATTTGATTTCTTGGAGATCATATAATTTCAAGGTTTTTTTTCTTTATCCCTAAACTAATTGTTAGCTTAATGGCATGTATTATTAATTAATTTTGTGAAAATAATGATTAAATGCGTGACTAAATGCCATAAACCCAAAATGTTTAATTTCACCTCATCAACATTAACATATAATTCCCAACGAAATATACAGTTAGATCTAAGAACATAACTTCCTCTAACCCGATAGCAGCAACTCTGCAAATAACCCATAGACATACGTAGACAAGATTCACAATCAATCGGGTATAGATCTGAAGTACAGTGCATTAGTTCATAAATCATTTCAGAGTGTGTCAAGTTTATTTCTCCAGTAGCATACTTGAGCTTTAAAGTGCTCGAAGAAGCTGTTACCAATATGCGATCTATCAAACTCCACCAAATCTGATTAAACAGTGTCAAATTTGATGTGAGCATATTTCCAAGATAAGGATGGCATAAGGAGTTTGATTTCTTGGAGATCTTGTAACTTCAAAATTTTTCTCTTCATCCTTAAACTAATTGTTAGCTTAATGACTGTATTATTGATTAATTTTGTGAAAATAATAATTAAATGCGTGATTAAATGTCATAAACCCTAAATGTTTAATTTTACCTCATCAACACTAACATAAAATTCCCAGCGAAATATACAGTTAGGTTTCAGAATATAACTTCCTCTTACCCGATAACAGCAACTCTGCAAATAACCCATAGACGTACGTAGACAAGATTCACAATCAATTAAGTTTAGATCTGGAGTACACTGCATTAGTGCATAAATCATTTCAAAGTGTGTCAAGTTTACTTCTCCAGTCGCATACTTGAGCTTTGAAGTGCCTGGAGAAGCTGTTACCAATATGCGATCCATCAAACTTCGCCAGATTTGATCAAACAGTGTCAAATTTGATGTGAGCATATTTCCAAGGCAAGGATAACATAAGATGTTTGATTTCTTGGAGATCTTGTAATTTCAAAGTTTTCTCTTTATTCCTAAACTAATTGTTAGCTTAATGGTATATATTATTGATTAATTTTATGAAAATAATAATTAAATGTGTGATTAAATGCCATAAAATGTTTAATTTCACCTCATCAACACTAACATATAATTCTCAGCGAAATATATAGATAGGTCTCAAAACATAACTTCCTCAGACCCGATAGCAGCAACTCTGCAAATAACTCATAAACGTGCGTAGACAAGATTCATAATCAATCGGGTATAGATCTGGAGTACATTGCATTAGTGCATAAATCGTTTTAGAGTGTGTCAAGTTTACTTCTCCGGTCGCATACTTGAGCTTTGAACTGCCCGAAGAAGCTGTTACCAATATGCGATCCATCAAACTCCGCCAGATCTAATCAAACAGTGTCAAATTTGATGTGAGCATATTTGGATTATGTACATATTCCGTAGGTGTAAGCTCTAGTTTTCCAAAGATAGAGCGATTTGAATAGCGTACGACGCATTCAAAATCCATAATTGACCAAGAAATTGCTTCTTTTTGGTTCGGACACTTGGTCATCATATCATGAACAGTGTAATTAACACATCTACCACAAGATTCTGGATAAGAATCTCCTCTGCAAAGTGCAAAACCGTAAACTTTGTCGGGATCTTGGCCAATGGTGGCAGTGTAGAAACCTCCGTATACACTTACATTAGAAGCAAGAGTTGAGAGGAAGAGATTGAGATTTTTACCATAGTTACTATTCCTTGTGAAGTTTCCTGTGTTGTAACATGATGTCTGCCCTGTGGTAATACTGATACTCATAAAAATATGAGAAACGAAACAAAGCAAATTTGTAAAACTTATTGTATGGTTAAAGATTCTCATATCTTAACCAGTTGAAGAGTCACAAGAAGAAGAACCAACCAACGTACTATATTTCTAGTAATGCAGGACATTTCTCTTTCATAGGAGTAATATAATATATAATATTTTAGGATATATATATATATATATATGTACATATTGGGTAATAGTATTCTTTTAATTTGGTAAATAACATTTTTCTTTTCTTTATATTAATTCCAAAATCCAAAATCACTCTATTGTGGCTTTATTGACCGGGGTCTAGTCGTCAAGAAATCCCTTAGGACACGTTAAAAGCTTCACCCATATTTTTTAAGTTTGAAATAAGTTGAGAGGAAATAATGGGTTGAAATATTGGCAATGTCTTTCACTTTAGGCGACCTCTAGCTTTTAGCTAATATTACTCATTTAATATATTTTTTTTTATAATACTTATGATATTATATATTTAAATAATAATTAATTTTATTATATTTTTAAAAAGTAATATATATTATTAATTTTTTAAAATATAAAATAAAATTATAAATAAGTTAATATATTATAATTATTCAAATAATTTTATTTATTCATTTAATAATTTTTGTGTAGTAAAAAATTGCATTGTATGTAAAGTCCGAAGGATTTGCTTGTGCATTGACGGTATTAGTCTTTGTCATTACTGCATTCGTATCAGTGGGACTTGCCTTCCACTAATAAAAGTCATATGACCAAACAACAAGTTGATGGCAGGACAATTGTACGATACGTTGGGTGGCTCCAGCGGGACTTGCCTTCCACTAATAAAAGTAATATGACCAAACAAGAAGTTGATGGTGGGACAATTGTAAGATATTTTGGGTGGCTCTAGTTCAATAGACTTGGCAAGCGACAGACTTATTGTGGCATTCCACTCTCGACTTATGCCGTAGTTTGGGCTCACATAGCAGTGTTTGTGGGGCCAAATATTTGTTGCTATGATGAGAATAGAGGTGGCAAAAGGGCCGAAACAGTAAAAGTCCGGACCCAGAGATAAGGAAATACTTATTTATTATATCATATATATATTTTATAAATAAATACTAAATAACTTTACATATTTTATTTATTTATATATTAAATAATTTTAATTTTTTAATTTTAAATTAATTTATATTTATAATATCAATTAATTTTTAAAAAAATTTTTGAACAAGTCTATATAAATCCGTAGGAGCTCCATTTTCGCGCAGGCCGCATGACCCACACGAGAATTCCTCAAATTTGGCACTATAAAAACCAAAACATGAGAGTGAGAGTAAAGCAAATTAGCAATGGCTTCTTCAAGAATGATATTTTTCTTTTGTTCCATTGTCTTACAACTTATTGCTCTCACCATCGCGCAGCAAGATACGCAGCCACTGAACACCATTTGTTCAAGCGATCAGAGCAACTTCACTACAAATAGTACCTACGAAGCAAACCTCAATCATCTCCTCTCCTCACTATCCTCCAACACTAAAATCAATTATGGGTTTTATAATGCCTCCTACGGCCGAAATAGCAATCAAGTTAATGCAATGGCACTTTGCCGAGGAGATGTAAAGCCAGACAGCTGCCGCAGTTGCATCAACACTTCTGCTCTTGAGCTCCGTAAACTCTGTCCCAACCAAAAAGAGGCTATTATATGGCATGATAATTGTATGTTAAGGTACTCAGACCGCTACTTTTTTGGCGACAAGGAATTCGGACCTTGGTTCTGGATGTATAACTTGAATAACGTATCAGATGCTAATAACTTCAGTCAGGCATTAGGAACCTTGTTGGATAACCTGAAAAATCAAGCAGCCTCTGGTGGTCCTCTTCGTAAGTTTTCGACAGGAAATGCAACCACGTCAAAGTCTCAAACAATTTATGCACTTGTGCAGTGTACTCCTGATTTGTCTAAGCAGCAATGCAGTGATTGCCTAAATAATGCCACTGCGTTGCTTCCTCAGTGTTGTAATAGAAGACAAGGAGGGAGAGTTATCGCACCCAGTTGTAATTTTAGGTACGAAATTAATCAATTCTATGCCGATACAGCTGGTGCGCCGACGACAACACCATCACCACCGCCTACATCTCAGCCGCCAGCATGGCCAGGTGAATCTCCTCTACCACCACCACCAACATCAGCTCAGCCGCCAATATCACAATCTCCGCCGAACCAGGAAGGTATCGTGCGCACTCCCATGCTCCATACAAACATGCTATTTTGTTTATTTATGATTTCAATTAAGAATTTCGAAAAAACTTCTTCTTGCAAACAACCTTTAAAACCTGGAATCTTGGTTGAAATGACGACGATATCATTTTGATTTACGAACAAATAAGGATTAAAGAAAATATGTTCTTTATTCAATCTTCAAAAATACAGCACAAGTTCCATTAGAAAGCAATACTCTGCCTGCGCTGTGATAAGAAAAATTCCATAATTTTCCAGTTAATGAAACTTCATTTCTGGTTCTTTTGCAGGAAACGCGAGTCACAATACGTCTCCAACTTTTGTCCTCGTTTTAGTTCCATTGTTGCTTTCGCTATATTTGCCATCTGTATCTGCATATTTTTGAGGTATCAGAATTCAGAAGCCACAGGGAAAGTTGTATTCTGTATTTCGCAATGTAGATCATCTCCTTTGAAGTAAAATTTAATTTGAGAGCATTCACATAAAATTTTATATCCAATTAGATCATTAACCATTGACCCCGCCATGTGATGTGGAATTTACACATAAGTCAGGTTGAGTCTATAGTTTTTTGACTTGTACTGTAGCCATAAATTTATTTTAAGCAAGAAGCAACCTTCACCCACCCAACACGGAAACAAATATATTAATTAATCAGAAGACGATGTCATTGCTGATGCAAGTGGACAGTTCTCTCTCCAGAAAAAACACGAGTTTTGTCTGGTTAGTTGCAAAGGGCATTGACTGACTGGGTCAAAGGTTGAAAAGTCCTTAATTTAGTATTCTTATTTAAGGATCAGGATTAGCCAACCTCTCATTAAGAGCATAAAGTAAACAAGGTAGTTTGTTCACATCATATTTCATTTTCAATCAAGATTTTAAGGGTATGGAAAAGTCGTTACATTGCATTTGTACGTATAAATACGGGTATTCGCCAGTAGACTTTGGTCTACGGTTGGAAAAGACTTTGGTTCTCCACAACTAATTGGACCGTTCAAAGTTTTGACTGTTAGAAGCAGTGGAATACCACTAGCAATTGTTTTATCTCCAATATCACTAATAATTACTTTATATTTCACTTGTTATTTTACATCTCAACCAATTCATACATTCCATCGTTAGATAAATATATCAGTTTAGTAAAAAAGACCACGTTCTGTCCTAAGTAAAGAAGACAGCCAACTCGAATCGATGAAAAAATTTTATAACCAATTAGATCATTAACCATTGGCCTCACCATGTGATTTGGAATTTTTTAGAATATTCGGAGAGTTTTATATGTAGTTTAGAGCGAAATTCACAAATAATTATTATGGATAATAATAAATAATAAAGATAAAAATAAATAACATATATTTATATATAAATATTTTAAATTAATTAAAATAAAAAAAATTATGGTTAAAATAAAAAAAATTATGGTTAAAATAAAAAAATTCACTATAGAAGTGAGATTATAATTTTTTTCTAAATACAAAAAAAACATAATTATAGAATACTCTCTTAAAGGATTGAGAGAATTCAAAAATGATGAGCAAATAAAATAAGAATATCGTTTATTTATAAGTAATTTATGACCGATTAATATTGACCAATGCATTCTATAGCATCAAATATCTTATAAATATATCAATGTATTACTAAACTTGAAATATATATATATATATATATATTAATTAATTTTACAATTTTTTTTTTGTTTTTGCAATCTTAAAATAATTTATAGTAAAAACTATATTCTTTATTTTATTATATTTTTAATAAATAAAAAATATAAGAAGTACAAATATAATAAAAATAAAATAAAATATTTATTTAAATTTTTATGATTTTATTTTTAAATTAGTGCTGAAATTTAATAATTATTTTTTGGTAAATTTTGAATTTTTATATTTATAATGGAATTTATTTGGAACTATATTTAAGAATAAAACCATTTTTCAAAATTAGATTTTGGAAAGCAATTCCTTTCTTATTTCTCAAAAACTACTGTAAGATTGGTTAATTTATTAAAAGAGAGTTTGCAAAAAAAATTACCAAATACCAATAATGACATTTGATTTTTCAAAATTACTTTTTAACTCTTTTCAATAATAATTTTAAAGTGATCCAATAATGCCTTTTGATTGTTCAAAATTACTTATAACTCTTTCAATAATAATTTTAAATTGACCCAGTGTGAAAAAACCTTGTTATGAAATCTCATTAAAAAGTGCCATGAAACAAAATGGGTTAGGAATCCGAATTGTTTAATTTTAGAGCTATATGGAAAAATCTTTTTGTCTTGGCTCAATATATCTCTACAAAGTAATAGCAGTGGCTGATCAAGAGCTCTTTGTGGACTAATTGTATATCCAGCAGTATTCTCAAAACGTATTTTCTAATTATCCTACGCCACAAAATTCAAATACGTACGTGTAACTTTTAAATTTCTAATAAATGAATTGTTTGACAGACAACATGGTATGGTCTAGAACGGATATAATATCGTGTAATGTACTGTATGGTTGATATTTTTAAATTTCTTCCTCTTTTATTGACTTTCATTCATTGAAATTTCTCTGCATTAGGCACAGAAAGCACAATAGATTATGACCCTTCCGATTCCGAGGGTAACACGATGAACAACCAAACTTATCGTCCACCGGAAAGGAAAACAAACGACATGTCTGTTTACAATAAAATATGTGCACAGTACCACGAGTTGTTTTAATTTTCACAAAACCATTACAACATATTCTTTACTTCGTAGCAGAAAGAAAATTAAGGGGCCGTGGTTTGCTTATGAATTTTATCAGAATACAAGCTGACAGTTGGGCCTTGTGAGATGGGCTTTTCATGAAAAGGATTGCTTAGGGTAGTTCTTTGGTTTGAAACAGAGACACCATTATCGCATTAGCAGAGAACACAAACGAATGACATTACAGCACAAGTATGTCCAAAGGCAAGTTATCGAGGATCTAGCTCAGTGATTGAAGCCTCATTAACCGTAAACTTGTCAGACTTGCCTTCAGATTTTAATTCTGAATTATCCAGATCTGTGGTGGTGTGCATAAAAAATGCAGGCTTTGAGGGTACCGGGAGAGAAAGAGAGCAACTGCTAAGCATGAGAACAACTGAAGCCATGGTTGGTCTGTCAGCTTCATTTTCCTGAACACATAATAATCCGATATGAATACATCTCATCATTTCACTACTTGATCCAACCCTCAAAGTCGGATCAATTAGATTTAAAGCTCTCCCTTGCTTCCAGTTTTCCCATGCCTGCAAAATTTTACAGTGTACGCATAAACCGTTAAAAGATTTTCTCTGTTTCTTGCAATATCATTGTCACTGATAGTCTGGTCCAAAATGGAAAAATTCAAAAACGATTTTATGGTATTCTATACTTACATAGGTTAGAAGGTTCTCTATCTCCCCTCCATTCCGGAAACACGTATTCTTTTGACCACTAATGATTTCCAAGACTAGTACACCGAAACTGAAAACATCAGACTTCACTGAGTAGTGCCCACAAATTGCATACTCTGGAGCCATATACCCACTGAAAATAGTAATTAGGTCAATTGAATAGTCTGATAAAATCAAGTTACTCATAATCATAAGAATTTTTTTTATGATTTCTGCCATATATGGGTTGTGGTATCTATAATTTTACTGTTTGATTCATCAATAATTAAGTTTGTTCATTCTCATATATGCTTACAAGGTTCCCACTATTCTTCCTGTGTTGCCTTGACTTTGATCCATCTCAAACAACTTGGCCATCCCAAAATCTGAAATTTTTGGATTCAAGTCTGCATCTAGAAGAATATTGCTCGCTTTAAGGTCACGATGGATGATCCGCAATCTAGAATCTTCATGAAGGTAAAGAATTCCTCGAGCTATGCCTCCTATGATTTTGTATCGTGTTTCCCAATCTAATAGCAGACGCTTGATTGGATCTACAAGCAAATTGGCAAAAGCTAAAGAACTTAAATAGATAACTATTTCAAACTGCGAGAATAACATTAACAGGAATAAAATCTATTTGAAAAAAAAAACCCAAGAAGGCAGTATGAAATCATACCAAATATGAAGTTATCTAGGCTTGATTTGGGTACAAACTCATATATGATGAGCCTTTCATTTCCTTCCAAGCAGAAACCTAGAAGCCTAACCAAATTCCTGTGTTGAAGCTTGGCCACTAAGAGGAGTTCATTTTTAAATTCCAGTTCTCCTTGTCCTGAATTTGTAGACAGCCTCTTTACTGCTATTTGCCGCCCATCAGGTAGCCTTCCCTGAAATGATATTGAGAAAAAATAAATTAAAAAAACGGTTGTAATTGCCTCTGAGGAATTCGAATTCAGACGTCAACGCATTTTGCCTTTTCCTTTATCCAGTTATAAAATACCTGGAAAACAGCACCAAATCCACCTTCGCCAAGTTTATTTTCGATGGAAAAATTATCAGTCGCAACTCTGATGGTGCTCAAGTCAAATTTCAAGAATTTCGAGGTCTCAATTTCGTCGGCATCTTCATAACATTAACAAGTTAACACATAAGAATACAAATTTATGATAGAAATAACATAATCAATCTTCAAGCGGGAAGAACACATTTAAAAGGGCAGTTCTCGTTCTGATTAATTAAAGAGATTGCAAGAGAAAAATGGAGAAAATTAAGTGAAACAGAGGACAACTGCACAAGAGCAAGCACACGGACAGCCGCCTAGAAATTTTTTTTGTCACCAACACATTTCTTGTGTCAGAGCCAATTCAAGCATCCACAAATAAACCAGCTTAAATAACACAATCCAGTACTGATATATGCATAATTAGCTAACCTTCTGTCACTCCCTTAATTTTGGTATCTTGCTTTAGCTTCCTTCTCCTTAGAAGGCCAAAAATGAAGGCAACAACTGACATGAAAATAATTGTTGAAACAACAATAATTACAATAGTTCCAGATGCAATGCTTCCTTTATCATCTACACAAAACAGAGAAATTTGTACTTGTGTTAAATTACTAACAGAGGTAAGATTATTATACCTTCATTTAGAATACAAAATTATGTTACTTCAGTGTGAACTAACCAGGAGTGGTGTTAGTTAAAGGCGGAGGAATAGTAGGTGCTGCAGGAGGAGATTGCTCTGGAGCAGTAATGGCAATAGCTTTATAGAAAGGATACAAATCCCAGCGAAAAAGACAGTTAGGTCTCTGGACATAACCTCCTTGTTTTCCATGGTAGGAATTCTGATATTCAGCCACAGATTGACGCAGACAAACGTCACAATTACTCTTGGATAGGTCCGGAGTACACTGCATTAGAGCGTGTATCTTTATAAATGTTGTCAAGTTTGCTTCTCCAGTTGCAAACTTAAGCCTGGAAGAGCCTGAAGAAGCTTTGATCACCAAGCGATCCATCAAACTTTCCCAAGTCTGATCAAACTGCGTCAAATTGGTTGTGATATTATTTATGTTAGTGCCTTCATTCATAGGATCCAGCTCCAGTATTTCATAAAAAGATCGGTTTGCATAGCGTATAATGCATGGAGGCTCCGCTCCCCATGAAATTGCTTCTTTCTGGTTTGGACACTTGGTTGTAATAGCTTGAATAGCTTTATTAACACAGCTGGAACAAGTTTCTGGGGAAGAATCGCCTCTGCAAAGCGCAAGTGCATAAACTTTGTCGGGGTCTTGGCCAACGGTGGCCGTGTAAAATCCACCATTTACTGATACATTAGAAGCCAGATATGAAAGACTTTGATTTCTGTTTCTGGCGTACATAGCGTTTGTTGTGAAGGTTCCTCTGTCATAACAATATTCATGGTCTTGGGCAGTGGTACGATACATGATGGTAAGAAAGAAAGGAAAGCAAATCTGTAATAGCCATTTCATGCTTTGGTGCAGATGAGCCTACACAAAAATTATCTAAGAGAAACTTATTATCCTTGCTGGAGGGGCTCCTTTTCCCATATATTTTCTTCTATTTATAATGCGAAGTAATCTCTGTTTCTCATGGCCATGCCTTTCGAAAAAAGTTGGGTGCATGTGCTATATTCTAGTGCAAATTGCTTTTAGTCTTTTTCTTGTTGGTCCACTCTCATCAGTCTTTCCACGCTACATGATATATTTACGCGTTTCTTCACAGACGCCAATGGACCATCGCTTCAATTAATCTTTTGGACAAGTAGAAGTCTTCTAACCAAACAAGACGTAACAGTGACGGGAGTACTATTGCGACAAAATTTAAGAACCTTGGTGGTGCATTTAAGATTGTTAGCTTGAATTCTACATCAAGAAGTCCGTGAGGACAGTTTATTTCAACGCCTTACTACATGAAGCACCGGTATGAACAACCAAAAAGTCGTCCATGACAAAGGCAAACAAATGACGTGTCGGTTTACAATAAGATATGTGAACAACGAGTTGTTTTTGACAAAATCAATAGAACGCACATGTTTGTCACTAAAGAAAAATTGTTCTACCACTGAATAAAGTTGCTCGTCACCGCAGAATTAGACAAACTACGAACTTATTTCTTTGTGTTAATGGTAATTAATGTTGCTTTGTATAAAATGCACCCACATAAATTAAGAACTCAAACCAGAGACATATTAGAGCACCTCATCGAGGGTTTAGCTCAGTAATTGAATCCTCATTCGCAGAACATTTGTCAGAATCGCTTTTAGATTGATCAGACAGAGCTGGGTGCATAAAGTATGCAGGTTGTGAGGGTACCATGAGAGACAGAGATCTTGTAAGCATCATAATAACTAAACCCATGGTTGGTCTATTTGCCAGATTTTCCTGAACACATAGTAATCCGATATGGATACATCTCATAACTTCTTCATTAGAATCAACCCTCAAAGTGGGATCTATTATGTTTGCAGCTGTCCCTTCCTTCCAGTTTTTCCATGCCTGCAAAAGTTAGACAATGTGCACGTAAAAAAGTTAGAGACCTTTACCAAACATTACAAATCTGGTTTAGGATGTGTGATATTGATTAAAAACCTTGCTTGTCTTGTGAAATGAAAATATACTTACAAAGGTTAGTAGGTCCTCTGCGTCTTCCTCTCCTTTACAAAAACAACTGTTCTTTTGACCATTGATTATTTCCAAGACCAACACACCAAAGCTGAAAACGTCAGACTTTATTGAAATGTGCCCACGCTTTACATACTCTGGAGCCATATACCCACTGAAAATAGTAATATATGTATACCATTGATTATAAGCAGATCATATATGTTGCATTGCCTTAAGTTGAACTGATATATATACGTACAAGGTCCCCACGATTCTACTTGTATGACCTTGAGTCTGATCCATGTCAAACAACCTTGCCAATCCAAAATCTGAAATTTTTGGATTCATTTCTACATCCAAAAGAATGTTACTGGCTTTGAGATCACGATGAACGATTCGTAATCTGGAATCTTCATGGAGGTAAAGCATACCTCGAGCTATGCCAACTATGATTTTGTAACGCAATTCCCAATCCAGCTGTAAATGCTTGATTGGATCTATAAATTCACAGAAAGAATAAAAGTTAAATAAGTTACAGAATACTTGTTAGGAACAAGTTACAAGCTGAACTAGAGAGATTTAAGCTTTGTTATATAAGTAGGGATTATAACTATTTTTTAAGAGAATGGAAGAAAGAAAAATCAGACTACAAGCATACCAAATATGGAGTTATCTAGGCTTGAATTAGGCACAAACTCATATATAAGAAGTCTTTCATTTCCCTTCAAGCAGAAACCTAGAAGCCTAACCAAATTTCTATGTTGAAGCTTGGTTAGTACCAGAACTTCATTTTTAAATTCTAATTCTCCTTGCCCTGAATCTCTTGATAGCCTTTTAACAGCTATATCTCGCCCATCAGGAAGCTTACCCTGAAATCATATTGAGAAAATGATTGGTATATGCGGAGGTATTTGAATAGAGCACATTTTGAGTTAATATTGCTATTCTTTTTCACTAGCTAGTTAATATTTCATTACCTTATACACAGCACCAAATCCGCCTTGTCCAAGCTTACTATGAATAGAAAAGTTGTTCGTTGCAACTCTGACAGTGCTGAAGTCGAATCGAAAGGGTTCCACAGTTTCATTGTTATCGGCATCTTGTCAATAGTTAGAAATCAGCACATACAGATATATACCAATTAATAATATGAAAAAATTGAGGAAAAGCACGCATAAAATGGATGTTTCTAATCACTGCCTTGCTTGAATTGAAGTAACAGAGTTTGTTCTAGGGTTCTAGCTAGCAACCATAGAATGTACAAAATTCTCATTTTAAATTTCTCCATCAATAAACCTTGCCTTTAAATTAGTAGTAACATGAAGAGAATTTGAACAAAAGAAAAAAAAAAAAGATAATAATTCTTATTTTTTTCTGTTTCGCTTACTTGATCTAATGAACTGCTTTGACTTCCTCGTTTGTAAAAGGCCATAGATGAAGGCAACAAGTGCCGTGAAGCTAATTGCAGAAACAACAATGATTACAATAGATCGAGAAGCAATCTTTCCTCTGTCTGCATAAACCAGAAAAGTTAGCGCATAAAATTTATTGGAATATTATGAAAGGATTGTGAGCAAACCTTTGATGATTTTAGCATTAGTTAACTGCGGAGGAAGAATACTAGGCGCAGGTGAGGGAGGAATACTAGGTTCAGGCAGGGAAGTCTGCAACAGAGCTTTACTAGTCGCATCAAAGAAGCGAAAAATCTCCCATCGAAAAATACAATTAGGTCTCAAAAGAGCACCTCCTTGCTTCTCAAGGCAGCAACTTTGATAGTCAGCTATAGATCGACGTAAACAAAATTCACAATCACTCTGGGATATATCTGGGGTACACTGCGTTAACGCATATATATTCTGTGAGTTTGTCAAATTTGCTTCTCCAGTTGCAAACTTAAGCCTAGAAGAGCCCATAGAGGTTTTTTTTACTAAGGCATCCATCAAACTCTTCCATGTCCGATTGAACTGTGTCAAATTCCATGTGATATTCTCCAAATTAGAGCCTGCATTTATAGGAAAAAGTTCCAATTTTCCTACAAAATAGCGGTTTGCGTAACGTACAATGCATGGAGGATCTGCTCCCCACGCAATTGCTTCCTTGTGGTTCGGACACTTGCTTATAATATCTTTGCTTGCTGAATTGACACAGTTGGCACAATTTTCTGAAGAAGAATCTCCTCTGCAAAGTGCAAGAGCATAAACTCTATTGGGGTCTTGGCCAATGGTGGCAGTGTAGAAACCGCCATTGATTGTTGCATTAGAAGCCAGAGATGAGAGTACGACGTTGCGGTTTTCGATATAGGTACTACTAGTTGCGAGATTCCCCGTGCTGTTATCACATTCCTGGCCATTGGTAAAACTACCGATGCATATAAGCATCGGAGAAAGGATTATAAGCAGATTTGTCAAACCAATTGCTTGGTCACGCATTCTTAAGTCTATACCAGAGAAAAGAGTTTTCTGAAGGCGAAACAACATAGAATTTGGGGAAGTAAGAGGTTTATCGTCAGATGGATCACTAGTTTCATTGTACATATATTTCATTTGTGATAATTGATGGGTGAAACCCCACATAGCATTGTCGTGTCGTTTGCGTTTGTTAATTCTCTTAATTCGTATAAATTTTTATTCCAAGTAGATGAGAAGAAATAATAAGATAAAGTGTGAGTAAATTAATCAAAATACGATATGAAATCAAAAACGATGGCTTTGACAAATAGGATTGTAGTTCTATGTCAAATGTTACATAACAGAAAATAGTACTTGGAAAAGAGTGTTTCCAATCAATTTATAATGCTAAATTTCATTCTTAATAAATAATAAGGCAAACGTTTTTACGGACAAGGACTATACTGCCCATGTTTACCATTCACAATTTTTTTTTTTCCTTTTTTCTTAATTTAATGGAAGGAACTCTATATTTCCTCCACAATTGCAATGTCTTAGATGAGAAACGGTGAGACGGGAGATTACCATGAGATGTTGGTACGTATGATTGCTTGCAGTAGAATAGTACAAAGTTAGGGATAGTAATTTGAATTATCTTATCTTATTAGTTTCTTGTCAAATTATCTTATCCTATTAATTTCGTATCGAATTCATATTATTTTAAATAGAATTAGAACTCGATATGTATAATAATTGTGCCAAGAATTAAAAACATTAACTCAACAACATTATTAAATGGTTAAAATGAATTGTAATCATGTTACTTGTTTAATATATATTTTTATATATTATAATATATTTTTATAATACTTATGATATTATATACTCAAATAATAATTAATTTTATTATATTTATAAAATTAATTATAATTTAATTTTTTAAATATAAATAAATTAATATATTATAATTATTTAAATAATTTTATTTATTCATTTAAATATAATATTGTGTAGTCAAAAATTGCATTGCACGTAAAGTCCGGAGGATTTGCTTGTGCATTGATAGTATTAGTCTTTGTCATTACTGCATTCATATCAGCGGGACTTGGCTTCCACTAATAAAAGTCATAAGACCAAACAACAAGTTGATGGTGGGGCAATTCTAAGACATTTTGGGTCGCTCTAGTTCGATGTTTAAGTTTAAACATTGATATTTATACAACATTGTTTACAATCATATAGTGTGTGTCAGATACTCATATAAAATGTTATATAAAATAAAATTATAAAGAAACTAACTACTCATATTTGAGTGCATAGCATATAACACATAAGATATATAAAATTTATATTCTAAATTTGTAATTGATAAAGTTAATGATAAGCCCGTCTGTTGGCTGTGATTCAAAATTGTTGTCGAGCCGTGCTAAAATATTTCTTGTGTACTATCTATTTAGTAATATCTGGAGAATGCCCTTTAGAACCTCTTATGGAACATTGTTTTGTACCCTCTTATATTATGATCTAGAATGACTCCTGAACTATTTACTTATGCCCTAGTTGCTGCATGTAGCAACATTTTTTTATCACTCTTGTGGAACACGCAATCCATCTATAGAAAATTAAAAAACTGAATATAATCTTCACTAACCACACACTAAAACATGTAGTTTTGCATTCAAATTGTAGTTCTATAATGGTGTTTCTTGCTGCATGATGAACGTTCTCGCAACATCGATCTTCCCTTCAGTATCTAAATCGTATTAATGTATCATGATTTTTCGGAAATTTTTGTCAAACTTTAATAGATCGGCAACATTTAATTTCTATTTGGAATTTTGTTACTAGTTGAATGACGAGAAAAAAATAATGACTTGGTTTCTAGTTTGTCATCATCAGTCAAAGAGTCGTTTATACTTAAATCTTAAATAATACGAGTCAATGTAAAATGGTGACTAAAAGTCCAAGGCCGGGAAGAAACGTCATGGAATCAATAACAATATCATTCAATGCAGATGAGTCTGTTAACTGAACAACAGATGTTCAAGCGATCAGAGCAACTTCACTACAAATAGTACCTACGAAGCAAATATCAATCATCTCCTATCCTCACTCTCCTTCAACTCTAAAATCGACTATGGGTTTCATAATGCCTCCTACGGCCGAAATAGCAATCAAGTTAATGCAATGGCACTTTGCCGAGGAGATGTAAAGCCTGACAGCTGCCGCAGTTGTGCAGTGTACTCCTGATTTGTCTAAGCAGCAATGCAGTGATTGCCTAAATAATGCCACACTGTATTGTTTCCCAGTGTTGTAATGGAAATTAATCAATTCTATGACGATACAGCCGGTGCGCCGTCGACAACACCATCACCAGCAACATCACCACCACCTACATCCCAGCCGCCAGCATGGCCAGATGAACTCCTCTACCACCACCACACCAACAGCTCAGCAGCCAATATCACAACTCCGCCGAACCAGGAAGGTATCGTGCGCACTCCCTTGCTCCATACAAACATACTATTTTGTTTGTTTATGATTTCAATTAAGAATTTCGAAAAAACTTCTTCTTGCAAACAACCTTTAAAATCTGGAATCTTGGTTGAAATGACGACGATATCATTTTGATTTACGAACAATTAATGATTCAAGAAAATCAGTTCTTTATTCAATCTTCAAATGTACAGCACAAGTTCCATTAGAAAGCAATACTCTGCCTGCGCTGTGATAAGAAAAATTCCATAATTTTCCAGTTAATGAAACTTCATTTCTGGTTCTTTTGCAGGAAACGCGAGTCACAATACGTCTCCAACTTTTGTCCTCGTTTTAGTTCCATTGTTGCTTTCGCTATATTTGCCATCTGTATCTGCATATTTTTGAGGTATCAGAATTCAGAAGCCACAGGGAAAGTTGTATTCTGTATTTCGCAATGTAGATCATCTCCTTTGAAGTAAAATTTAATTTGAGAGCATTAATAGAAAATTTTATATCCAGTTAGATCATTAACCATTGAACCCGCCATGTGACGTTGAATTTACGCACAAGTCAGGTTGAATCTGCAGTTTTTTTACCTGTACTGTAGCCATGAATTTATTTTCAGCAAGAAACAACCTTCACCCAACACGGAAACAAATATATTAATTAATCAGAAGACGATGTCGTTGACGATGCAAGTGGACAGTTCTCTCTCCAGAAAAGACATGAGTTTTGTCTGGTGTGTAAGGAAAGCGCATGACTGGGTCAACGGTTGAAAAGTCCTTAATTTAGTATTCTTATTTAAGGATCAGGATTAGCCAACCTCTCATTAAGAGCATAAAGTAAACAAGGTAGTTTGTTCACATCATCTATCATTTTTAATCAAGATTTTAAGGGTATGGAAAAGTCGTTACTTTGCATTTGCACGTATAAATACGGGTATTGGCCAGTAGACTTTGGTCTACGGATGGAAAAGACTTTGGTTCTCCACAACTTATTGAACCGTTCAAAGTTTTGACTGTAAGAAGCAGTGGAATTTCACTAGCAATTGTTTATCTCCAATATCACTAATAATTACTTTATATTTCACTTGTTATTTTACATTTCAACCAGTTCATACATTCCATCGTTAGATACATATATTAGTACTTGTGCTTTTAATAAAGAAGACCCCGTCTTTCCAAGTAACAAAGACAATCAGTTCCAATAAATGAGAACCAACTATGTACCTTCAGATTGAATTTGATTTTCAATTTTACTGTTTAAATTTCGGTATTTACTTTAATTTATCAATTAATTTACATTTTTAATTAAATTAAAAATTCTAAACAACTTTTAAAAAAAATACATGTATGTCATGCATGCATCACTATGCGTTGAGCTTCTGTTTGTCTAATACTAACTAAATTAGAGCACATAAAAGTCAAAATTTTAAATTCAGTATTCATTTAAATCATCGATCACTGTGCATTAAACTTATCACCACGAAACTCTTTCGTATGACTAATATTGTTTCATAACTAATAATTTTATTTTCAGGCATTTATCGGCATTCGACTGGGAACTCGAATTTAAATTGAGTCAACGGAAACTCAAAATCCTATGTATTGAGTCAACGGATCACATCTTAACGATTACTCGCATCTTAACATAAACAACATATGAGCAAACTAGCTTATTGTTGCAAAACGTGATTAACCTCGCACTTATATATCATATGAAACATGTGCATCTATATCGAATGTCGACTATGACGTCTCAGGCCAAAAGAATATTACGCACACTATTATAATTAAATGACGAATCATTGACCATATACATTCCATGTAATTCATCATTATTATCTTTACTAATATTATCTTATAATATTTATCAAAGACATTCAGTATGTCCACTATATGATTTCAATGCCTAGTCGATTTCACTTTCATGATGAACAGTTTAGATAATTAAATTATCTAGGCAATTCATATGCATATTCTATCCATTAGTATGAAAAGACAGAGGAAGTAACATATGCAAATGAACAAAAAACAATTTCTTTATAAATGAATACGTATAGTATATATTACAATATGTGATTCAATACAAAATGCTCAAAACTAACAACATTAATAGTTCTAGGGCATACTACACTAACACAAACCACATATGTTCAAGTTTTTGATGTCATATCATCATTGATTATTCTCCGTAATTTGAAGATGAGACCAATGTCTTTAGTTCCTACAATGTTTTTCCTTGCAACATGTACAAGTTTGCAGTTATCTTTTTTGCCTTTATTACTACAAGCGCTTCTTTTACAATATTTATGATCTCATTCTGAATCTGAGTTTTACACTCAATCACATTCAATTGTCCTAAAGACAATAGATTCTTTTTAAGAACCTTCACATGTTATACCTCCTAAATAATGTAAGTCGTGCTGTCATGCATGTTTAATTTAACAGTCTCAACACTAACAATCTTTAAGGCATGATTATCTCTCATGAACACAGATCCTCCTAAGATAGGTTTGTATTGATAAAATCATTCTCTCCGATAAGTTATATGTCATGTTGCTGCTGAATCTATGAGTCATACATTAGCAGATTTCTTTCTACCTTTAGTGACTATTGTCGCTTTGTTATATAAGATTTCTCCATTTCCCAAGAGACTTGCCATATTTTCTTGAGAACTTATATCTATATTTTTCTTATTTTTCTAACATTCATTTTTCATGTGCCCGACCTTACCAGAACTATAACATTTAAATTTCCTCTTATCTTTTGATTTTGACCTACCATGATTTTGAATCCCATTAGAGTCACATTTCATTTATCCCCTTCTCATTACCGATTAAGCCTCTGCATGATACAAACTTATCAACCTGTCTTCCTTATTTTTACGCTTGTTTTCTTTTTCCAATACAACCTCTGTTATATCATCAAAAACTAAGTTGATAATGAGTTGATCATACAAGTCTGGTATATTTTGAAGTAGAAGCTTCATACATTCATTTTTCTCTATTTTATGACCTAACGATGTGAGTTGTGAAAATAACATTTTTAGAGTGTTGATGTGCTCTGTCACAATTGTTAATTCTAACATCTGAAGAGTGTAGAGTCTTCTCTTAAGAAAAATCTTATGGTGAAGTGATTTTACCTCATAGAATTTTGTGAAAGCATCTCATATCTCATTTACCGTCTTTTTCTCTTCAATGTTTGATAATACCTCGTTAGCTAATCTCAAGTAGAGATCATCCATTGCATCTTCATTCATTTCATTTCTCTTATTTTCATATGTGATACTTGCCGGTTTATTTTCTATAGTCGCCAAACACTTATCTTTTCTTAAAATTGCCTTCATTTTCATCTTCCACAATGACAAATTACTCTCATTGAATTTCTAAATTTCAAACTTTGTTGCCATAGTCCCGATCTTACTTGAACTCATTCTTACTATTTCACTATAAATAGTAACGTATGTAAACAATACCAAAACTTTTAATGGTAATAAGTACACTATATATGCAAAAGTACACTATAAAAATTCATAAGAAACATTGGAAGGGTCACAATGATCTCACTTAAAACCCAGACTTATTAGGAAATTTAGAGTTGTTTTAATATAATTTTCCTTAATATATACGCCACTATACAAATATGTCACTTGCACCACTATACTATGCTTCCACTATTTTCACATAAATATAAATAGTGATACGTACTTGAATAGTACACTTTGAATGAATTGCAACAACCTGAAGCTTTGATATCACTGTTTGGATGCTTAAAGACTTTAATTTGTAACTTAAAGTGAAATTCACAAATAATTGTTACGTAAATATAAGATTTAACCTACCATATAAGTACAATAATAAATAATTAATATAAAAATAAATAACATACTAATTTAGGTAAAAAAAAAAACTCTAAATTAATTGGCTAAAAAATCATGAGTAACATAGAAAAATTTATTATAAAAGTGATATTACAACTTCTATTTAAATATAAGAATAGTACAATTACAGAACACTCTATCAAATATTAAGAAAATCATATTCAAATTGAATTATTTGAGATTTGTTTTTATAGAGAATTTAAGAAGTTAAAAAATTAAGAGAATTCAGAAATGATGAGTAAATAAATTAAAAATGCTTTTTATTTATATGTAATTTATGTCTAATCAATATTACCAAATGCATAAGAAAGAATTATCAAACCTAAACTTTAAAATTTAATTTTTAAAATTAAATCGAAAATTTTAAAAATATTTATTTACATAACTATCATTTCAAACCCCCCTTGCCAACATACATAAGACATAAGTCAAGTCGAGACTGCTGTTTTTTGGCCTGTACTGTAGTCATAAATTTATTTTCAGCAAGAAACGCGGAAACAAATATATTAATTAATCAGAAGAAGATGTCGTTGATGATGCAAGTGGACAGCTCTCTCTCCAGAAAAGACATAGAGTTTTGTCTGGTTGGAAAGCGAAGGGCATTGACTGACTGACTGGGTCAACAGTTGAAAAGTCCTTGATTTTCGGATATAATTAATTATAGAATTAAGAAAAGAAAAAAAATTATCTTAGAAAGAGCATAAAGTAAACAAGGTAGTTTGTTCTCATCATATTTCATTTTTAATCAAGATTTCAACGGTATGGAAAAGTCGTTGCATTGCATTTGCACATATAAATACGAGTATTTGCTAGTTGACTTTGGTCTACGGTTGGAAAAGACTTCGGTTCACCACAATTTATTGGACCGGACCGTTCAAAGTTTTGATTGTAAGTAGTGGAATTCCACTAGAAATTGTTTTATCTCCAATATCACTAATAATTACTTTATATTTCTCTTGTTATTTTACATTTCAACCAATTCATACATTCCATTGTTACATTAAATACATATATTAGTACTTATACTTTTAATAAATAAGATAATGTCTGTCCAAGTCAAGAAGACAAGCAATCCCAATCGATGAGAATTAAAATATGTACTTGTAGATCGAATTTAACTTTCAATCTCTATTATTTAAATTTCGACATTTACTTTACTTTATCCATTAATTTACATTTTTAATTAAATTAAAATTTCTAAACAACTTTAAAAAATACATGTACGCTACGCATGCATCATTCTCTCTTTCTCTCTCTCTTTTGGTGCAAAAAATGAAGATAATACTCATTTTTATAAGTCGTAGCACTCAAAATTCAATTTGTGAAACCATGAATAGAAAAATTAAGATGGATGAAGTGAGAACAATGGGGTTCATAAAGAATAGATCATGGCACCCAAAATTTAATACTCCTAAAATCATAGATATACAGAAGAATTAAGATGCATAAAATGAGAGTTGGTGATGATAAAATATCACATCGCTGGATTAGAAAAGGTTACTAGATTATATACATGTAGTTTCTTATTTTCAATAGTATGAGATCTTGTAGGCAATTCAATTACTAGATTATATTTTAAAAAATACACATAAGAACATAACGATTGCTTCATCATCCCTTCCGTCGGCTTCTCCAAATCAAATCTTCTGCGAATTAACGGCATGTGTTTTCTAACATATAAGCACATGTAAGAACATATTAACACGCGTGGTCCTTGGTGGAACAATTAGTTTCAAATATAATGGCTTATAAAAAGAAGTCGGTGTGTCACGAGCTTCATTAGTTTTATATCGAAGCATATTTCCTGTGGGATGAATGAATCTCTCATTTTAATCATTTCATTAGTTTCAAAGATTTTGTGATGATCAAAGTGTAGTAGTTATCTGACATGATTCAATGTAACTTGTATAAAAAGCGGCTACTTGTTCAAATTGGCCATTGGTCATTCTCCACTAACAAATTGGCCATTGGTCATTCTCCACTAACTTTCCCTAGAAAAGATATATAATATTATTCCACATTCAACAAATAAAAACTTTTTTGAAAAGAATTTAGCGATTGGGTCCAGTTAGATTCAAAATGTCTGCGTGCGCCAGCTTAATCCTATCTAATAATAAATTAATTAAGATTAAATTGCAGAGTGAAGAAGTTATTGAAGAAAGCAGTTTGATATTTCAGAATTGAAGTATTTGTTTAAATAAAATTTAACAATAAATAACTTCTTCATATATAACATAAATTCTGAATGTAATGCTTGGGGGGAGTGGAAACCGCACAAAATTTGTGTGTGTTGACAAATTGTGTTATGTGACAATGGGATGTCATATGATTGGTTCCATTCATAATTATATATTTTGTTCGCTGATCAGTAACCCATTAATGGGAGGATCGTCATCTAAAGAAATCAAGTGAGAATGCTCAGTGGGAATGCTCTACCAGGTGGAAGTCTCTGTCAACACATATTTAATTATACAAAATTCAGTGGAGGTAAAGCACAAAGAAAATTAAATTGAGGAATCGGTTACTAAGCCAAATTAAAACACAAGATGTGGATAATAAGTTTCAGTACTTGTGACATAAATCATATAATACACGCTCCCAATCAATTGATCTATTGACTTCTTTATGAAAAAATGCTCAACGAATGTGTATTTCAATCTTAAATAGTCAGAGTCAAACAGTTGACATTTAACCAACGAGATAATCAAGTATTACAATTTTAAATAGTCAAACAGTTGACATCTAACCAACGAGATAATCAACTACTTGTACGACAATACGAGTCAGTAATCTATATTTATATGGAAGCGATCACTGCATTAGTTCTCACAAAAATAACTGATATTTCTCTCCAACCTATTCTCAAGAGAGAGCAGTCCTTAATTTTGGCTGAAAGCACGAAAATGGCTTCTTCAAGAATGCTTATCTTCTTGTGTTCTATTGTCTTACACCTTGTTGCACTCACCATTGCGCAGCAAGATACGCAGCTTCTCCACCTTTGTTTAAGCGAATTTGGCAACTTCACTAGAAAGAGTGCCTATCAAACAAACCTCAAACGCGTACTCTCCTCCCTCTCCTCCAACACTAAAACCGACTACGGTTTTTACACTGCCTCCTACGGCCGAGATAGCAATCAAGTTAATGCAATGGCACTTTGTCGAGGAGATGTTAAGCCAGACATTTGCCGCCGTTGCATCAATTATTCTATTCTTGAGCTTCCAAAACTTTGTCCTAACCAGAAAGAGTCTATTATCTGGTATGATTATTGCATGTTAAGGTACTCAAACCGCTACTTCTTTGGCAACATGGAATTCGGTCCTTGGTTTTGGATGTATAACTTGAATAACGTATCAGATCCGGATACCTTCAATCAGGCAGTAAGAACCTTGTTGGATAGCATGAAAGATCAAGCAGCCTCTGGTGATTCTCATCGTAAGTTTGCAACAGGAAGTGCAATCACGACAAACTCTCAAACGATATATGCACTTGTGCAGTGTACTCCTGATTTGTCTAAGCAGCAGTGCGTTGATTGCCTAAATAATGCCACTGCATTGCTTCCAGATTGTTGTAATAAAAGACAAGGAGGGAGAGTTATCGCCGCCAGTTGTAATTTTAGGTACGAGATTGGTCGTTTCTATGACCTTAATTAATTACAGCTGATCCATCAGTGCGATCGCAGTAGCTCATCAGTTCCAGCATCTTCACGCAGTAAAAGGTACGTAATTTGTGTTTGTCAATAACTCAAATTTTACTATTTCTTGTAAAATTTGGATAACATCGAGTTTATTTTGTTTTCAATTTTTAACAGTTTGAATCAGTAAAATTTTATCATATTAATAAAATTCGGGTTAAATTTATTCGGCACCTCAGTTTGTTGACAAACATCCATGCTTGTCTCATGGTCACTCGACCCCCATTTGTAACGCTGTGTCATTATTTTCAACGTTTGACAATGATCGATTAACAAAAGTACGACTTTGTCTATGATTAGCAGTTAATTGAAACCGAAAGAATGAATGGGGTTTGACTATAATACAATTGTAAGATACATCCAATTATGTTAGGCAAGTACAAATAAAATTATGCATTAACAATTATGAAATTAATGATTTGAGATACTAATAAATTTCTTGATTATTAAATATTAAATTGGTTACTGAAATGCCACTTGTCAAAGGTGTGGGCAAGATCACCGTGATGATCTCTGTCGCCTGACAGCCAACTTAGAAATACGTTCAATTTCACTTAATTACGTTCGACTACAATAATTAATAAGCATTAGAAGTCTCCAATAACTATACATCAACTTAATATTAGAATTCTTTTTTTTTTTTCTAAAAAAGAAATAGCGGCCTACAATTATACGCCAAGGATATTTAATACCTGAAGACAAGAAACAATCACTTTTTAATCAAATAAACTTCCAACTACATTTAGAAGCTCCAGGACAGGACAGCTTAAGAGTAAAAGTTTTACTCTGTTTCTCTCGTAATATAACTTCAAAAAATTTGCATAATAAATATAATTAAAAATATTTTACTAGAAAATATTTATGACAATCAAATAATTTACAATATTTTTGACAAAATTTCTATTTATAAAAAGTTTTACTTATAGATGGTCTACTCTAAGAAGTTATACATCAATAGATCCTACATCTTCTAAAAAACATTCAGTCTATTTTAAGAAAAATAAATTATTTTATAAATTATTAAAATTTATCGTTTAATTAATAAAAAAAAATTAAAAATATTAGTTACACTATTTAGGATTAATTTTCATAAGGTACCATGTTGTCAATTCGATCACCTAAAGGCTATTACTTAAACAAAGTATAAACTAGGTGCAGATGGTGAAGAAGTTATTGAAGCAGACACTTAATATGTGAACAGAATTTTTTGTTCAAATAATAATTCTTTACAAAAGAAAATTAATTTCTCAATATATATTAGTAGATAAATTAGTAGTTTTCTGTCTTTTTTTTTTCGTTTCTAATAAATCTCCAAGCAGTTTAGAAAAATAAAATATATATACATCAATTCTTAGATTAATAGTGTTCCAATCGTCTCAGCAAATTAATTTTTAATCTTAATAAAAAATACAAATCAATTTTTATCTCATTAAAATATAAATATAAATTGTTGAGAATAATTAATTAATTAATTATTTAATTTTTATTGAGATTGGTTGAATCTATAAATTATTGTATACAAACTTGACAATATTAATTAAATAAAAATACTTGTTAATAACAAATAGTTTCTCGTAAAGAAAGAAGTAATTCTTGAAAAGAAAGCTTCACTGAAGCGTTGATGCTGAGAATAAAAACAACTTGCCTTCCAAACCACAGAAAATTTTGTTTGTCTTGACAATTTGTGTGATGCGAGAATGGACTGCTGGCTGCATGATTTATACAAGTCATAAAACTCATCTCTAAAGCAAGCACTTTGATGTTTCCTCTTTCCTCGGGCTGTCAGTCAGTCTTCCACTACCAGATTGTGAAACCCTAATTAGCGTGTAATTAAATTAACTCTAAAGTTTTAACCTAAGGTTTCTTAGTTATGTTAGACATATTTAGTAATAAAAACGGCAGTCAATTGTTTATTTGTCATCTGATTTTCAATTACTAGATTTTATTTTCAAAACATTAATAGTTTCATTTATCTTTATATTTTTATTTAATATATTTTCGTCAATAATTTCCATCTACTAACAATTAACGTTGTACTACTACAAATTATGGACGATTTTTGCCTCCTTTTTATTTATTTAAAGTTCGGTGTGAGCTAAACTTTCTTTAGAAAGTTTGAACAAAATGCAACGACTACAAAATCAAAATGGCGAATCGGTTTACCTGACATGCTGCGATATAAATTTTACTAATCTAAAAGCCTAAAACAAATGAGAAGTTTCAGTTTAGGCCTTAATATTTGGTAAAAAATTTAGTTTACTCAATTAGTTTGACACTATGTCATAAACATCCTCAAAGCCGTTTCATGTCTTGTTTTGTTTTAGTTCTTACTATTTTGCTCCGGTGATCAATATTTGGTTGGTCATTTTCCTTCAAATCTATTAAATCATATAACAAAAACTTTGAAGTTCCTAATATATCTTTTAACAAGAAAATAATATTGTTAATACTTATTTTTGGATATTTGCTTTTCTACCTGAATCTTTAGTAGGAAAAATATTGCTTTCGAGTATCTTTATTTCTACTCGAGAGTACACTAATATGATTATTTAATCAGAAAAGTGTTGCTCTTGAGCACTTTCATTATTTCTTGAGAACAAACTGATCTGAGTTTTCAAATCAAAAAAGTGCTGCTTTTGGGCGCTTTTATTATCTCTTGAATGCACTATGATTTGAGTCTTCAAATAAATAAAAAAATGTTGCTCTCACGAACTTTCATTATCTCCTAAGGCACACTAATCTGAGTCTCCAAATAAAAAAAAATGTTGTTCTCGGACATTTTCATTATCTCCTAAGAGCACACTGATTTAAGCCTTCAGAAAATTATTCCACTCATCGGTACTTTTATAATCTACATGGGGGTCCTCATGAGAAAACTTGGTCTTCAATACATTATCCCATCAATGGATACTTTCATAATCCTTATGGGTATCCTTGAGTGAAAAACTCAATCTTTAGAAAATTATCTCACTCATTGGTACTTTTATAATCTTCATTGGTGTCTTCGGTGGAGAATACGTCATATATTAGTCCCTTAAAGAATAACTAGACCCATCTAGGGTTTTATCGAATAACTCGACTCATTTGATTTTTAAAGAATAACCGAACTTAATTTTAGGATTAAAAGAATATACCCATTTGGGTTTTAAAGAATAATCGAATCCATTCAGGTTTTAAAGAATAATCGAAGCGATCTGGGCATTAAAGAATAATTAGATTCATTTGAGCCTTATAGAATAATTAGGCTCATTTGAAATTTAAAGAATAATCGAACCTATTTGAGCCTTAAATAATAACGAGGCTCATTTGTATTTTAAAGAATAACAATGCCCATTTAGATTTTAAAGAATAACTTGACCCATTTGAGCCTTAAAGAATAATTAATTCTATTTGAATTTTAAAGAATAATCAGACCCATTTGAATTTTAAAGAATAACTAGGTCTTAAAGAATAATCAAGCATATTTGGGGCTTAAAGAATAATCGAATTTATTTGGACCTTAAAAAATAACCAGACTCATTTAGAATTTAAAGAATAATTGTACTCGTTTGGAGCCTAATAAAATAATCTAACTCATTATGGCTTAAAAAGTAATAGGCCCAATATAAATTTTTATAAATAAAAAATAAAATATTAAACTGAATTTTTCTTACATGTGAATACAAAATCATAATATATATTTTTATTGAAGTCATACCTGTAATTATTTTTCCAATCGTTGAGTATGACCAAAATGCCATATTTTAACAATATAAAGTATCAATCATAATTTATATTTTAAAAAATGATGCATCTGTAATTTTCCATACCCCAATAGGACCAAACTATAATTTATATGAATTAAAAAAAAAATTATAATTCACTAGTTTCCAAGGGGCCTATCGGTACAAGTGGCATGTTCTGAACTAAAAAGCAATCTTTTATATAATATAGCATGAAACGTAATTTTCTTTTTATTTGGGGCAAATAAAAGCACGACTATAATTTTTCTTGAGGGTGTGAATGTAAATTACCAACCAAACCTTGTAAAATGAAGCTTCATGTGGCGGTTTTTTTTTTTTTAACTCCAGAATAATTTACAATTGTTTCAGTGAAATTAATAAAATTTGGTTTCACTTCTCTTTAGTTTGGGCAAAAATTTTAGTTTCACTTTAATTTAATATTTTGAGAGACATATAATTATGTTTTTGTCTATGCACATTGTTTTTAATGTCTCTTATAAATTATTATTATTACTATTATTATTATTCTCCGATTCAATGAAATTAATAAAATTTGATTTCAAAGACTAAAGTGTAATAATGATAAAATGTTATGGGTGTTTGTGTGATATAAAATCAAAGTATATATATATATATATATATAATTAAGTGAAAATTTACAAAAATTAAAGCAAAATTTTTCCTAGAACACATAGCTGAATAATAATTACCATTAATTTTTCTTAAGACAGGTCGATGGTCCAAATTTCCTAATAAACTCAGTACTTGTCATGCTCACACCACCCATTATAACATTACATACTAGCAATAGATCATTTTAGGAGATATTAATAGGATGGGTTGGTTTGGTACTCTCACCCATTAAAATCATACCACATACACATCGAATTTAAAATAAATTAATTATTACAAATTTATAATAAAATTTAAAATATATATAGCATAATTTAATTGGAGTGACATTCTAAAATTTGCTTCCATTTTACGGGGGTGACAAATTTTCAACAATTTGAGCTTATAGTCTTAGAGTTTAATTATGGTACATTAGATGCATTTTATATTCAAAAAATTTTGTTACTTACGACTTGAAACATCCTATATAAAACTTTAAAACAAAGAACAACAATTTGAAATAAATTAAAATTTTCAATATTTCAAATTTTTATACAGGTCATTTCAAGTCGAAAATAACAAAAAAAGTTGGATGTAAAATACATTTAATGTACCATAACTACTTTGAAGTTGCTTAGCATATGTGTCTACATATTTTTAAGGAATTGGAAGGAGCAATAGAAAATAAATGAATTCTAATCTCATGTTGCGCTAAAAGTTAATGTGTTTAGTGTTGGGCCTTTTAACTTAAGCCCAAATCATGGCAATTCAAACCAGCCTATAAACCGTACAAAAACAAAAACAAAAGCAAGTACAGAAGAAAGACCACACGTTTTGTTTGTACGAGCACACAGCGGCAAATGAGCACCTCACCTGGCAGCAGTATTTTAGATCTTTCTTTTTGCACCCCTTACATCTTTCTTTGCTACAGTATTTTAGATCAATTTAAGGTTGTCGGTTATACGAAATTATCGTCTGATAATTGAGACATGTGCGAACTGATCATAACAAGTTAAAAAATAAAATTTACCTTAGACATTTTGGAATTCAATTTTCTCAAATTTTTAACATTCAAAGATATTCTTTTTATTTACGTGGATGTCCTCGTATTTCTCAAATTTAAGAACCAATACAAACGAAAATTTAGTTATTACGCATGGGCTTATCTCGTCTCTTTGTATGTCCACGAATTTAGAAATTCGTAACATAAAATTTTAAATTATCACTCGTGAGCTCTTCTCGTCTCAATGAATGAGTGTTCTCAGGTTTAAGAATCCATAGGTTATTACTATTGGGTACTCTTTTCATCCCATAGGTGTCCTTGGGTTTCTATAAACTTGGTCTCTTAGAATGAAAACTCATTCATGGTTACATCTCCTCCCTCGTGGATGCCCTCAGTTTATCATAAATATTTGTTATTCATTTTTATTGCCTTAAATTTGACTTATTAGTCAATAATACTAAAATAATAAATAATCAAATAAATAATTTTCCTCAAAATTAATAGATTAATTGTTGGGAATGGCTTAACAATAATAAATAAAAAATTTAATCAACTAGTTCTCCTAAAAATAATTAATGACCAAGAACGCAATCATAATTAATTAAAAAAACTTAACTGTGATTCCTCTCAAAATTGAGTAATAAATAACTGAGGTCACAATAATAATCAAGAAATTTTAATTAATTAATTCCCTTCAAAATCATTGAATTGATAATCTGGGAAGAATTTAATAATAAATCATTTAGTAATCAACTGAATACTTTTGTTTTCTTGATGGAAGAAATCATTCTTCTTCATAGAAAAAACTATTCAATGTAAAGAGTGTTGCTCTTTCAAGTGCATGTGAAATTGGTATGCCTACTCGGCATAGAAAAAGTATTGCTTTTAAATATTAGTTTTTTTTACATGAGTGTACACTGATTTAAATCTTTAGTAGAAAAATTCAGTTTTTAAAATTTTATCCCATCCATTAGTACTTTTATAATTCTCGTAGGTGTTTTTGGTTAAAAATACGTTATATATTTGGGCCGTAAAGAATAATTAGACTCATATAAGGTCTATAGAATAACTAGAACCATTTAGTTTTTAAAAAATGATCAGACCTTATTTTAGGCTTAAAAGAATAATCATACTCATTTGGATTTTAAAGAATAACTGAACCTATTCGGATTTTAGAGAATAACCGAATCCAATTGAGGTTTAAAGAATAATTGGAACCATATGATCCTTTAAGAATAATAGGCTCGTTTGGGACTTAAAGAATAATTATATTAATTTGGACCTTATAGAATTATTAGACCCATTTACGGTTTAAAAAATAATCGAACCCATTTGAGTCTTAAATAATAACAAGGTTCATTTGTATTTTAAAGAATAATAATGCTTATTTAGATTTTAAAGAATAATTATACCCATTTTAGTCTTAAAAAATAACCAGTCATACTTGAATTTTAAAGAATAACCAAGCCCATTTGGATTTTAAAAAATAACTTGACTCACTTGAACCTTAAAAAAATAATTAGGCCTATTTGGGGTTTAAAGAATATTTGGATTTATTTGAACTTTAAAGAATAACCGAGCTCATTTGAGATTTAAAGAATAACTAGACTCATTTGAGTCTTATAGAATAACTGGATCTATTTTGGTCTTATAAAATAACCAGGCCTATTATGTCTTGATAAATAATAAATCCAAAATAAATTTTCATAAATAAAAAATAAAAAAGATAAAAGAATAAATTGAATTTTTCGTACACGTGAATACAAAATCATAATTTTTATTTTTATTGAGGGCATACCTGTTATTATCTCCCTAATGGCTTATGTATGACCAAAATGCCATATTTTAATAATATAAAGTTTCAATTATAATTTATATTTTAAAAAAGGGTGCATATCTAATTTTCCTTACCAGATAGGACCAAACTATAATTTATATCAATTAAAAAAATTACAATTCACTAGTTTTCAAGGGGCCTAACGGTAATTTACTTACAAATAGCATGTTATGAACTAAAATGCATTCTTTTAAATAATATGGCATGAGACGGAATTTTCTTTTTATTTGGGGCAAAAAGAATCGTACCGATAATTTTCTCAAGGTTGTGAATGTAAATTACCAACCAAACCTTGTAAAATAAAACTGTGGCGGTTTTTTTTTTTTAACTCCACACTAATTTACCACGGCTGTATTTCCAATTTAACTTTTTGATCCGTTTTTCACAAACTACGTCAACTATTAATACCTATTTTTCACCTTCCAATTATCAACAGATGATTTTTTTTTTCTTTTTTGTAGTAACAAATTTTTTAATAAGAAGTTTTGTCTAATCCTCTTCAAGTCAAATGCCTGTGAAATATACACATATAAGAAATATTGATTATTTAGACAACTCTCGATGCCTAAGTCAATTTTGAGTTTTTTTTTTTTATAATCTTAATATCAAAAATAAATAATAAAAACAATAAGAAAAAATTATCTTTTATGTAATAATTTTGAGATTACATTTACAGTATAATAGTCATGTGAAGAGTTACTATTTATTTATAGTTTCATGATTTTTTTGCAACGATACAAATATAATTTCTATGTACTTGTGAGACTGACTTTTAATAAAAATAGTAATGTATACTTTTTTTAGGACTTTTATTAGGTTATATTTTATTTTTTTAATAAATTTAGATAGACTAGAAGTGCTGATTTGAATTATTTTCAATGATATAGAATTGATCTTATTGATGGAGAATATCATGACTCAACAAACACAAACATATATGTTAATAATTTTACATGAATTATGATGAACTTAAATTTTTATTGGCTTATCATGAATTTAAAAGTTTGGTTTCACTTATCTTTAATTTGGGCAAAAATTTTGGTTTCACTTTGATTTAATATTTTGAGAGACATATAATTATTTTTTTTTAGCTACACACATCGTTTTTAATGTATCTTATAAATTTTTATTATTATTCTCCGATATGTTATGGGTGTTTGTGTGATACAGAATCAAAGTAAATATATATATATATATATATACTTAAGTGAAAATTTACAAAAATTAAAAAATTAAAGTTACATTCTTCCTAGAACACGTAGGTAAATAATGATTATCATTAATTTTTCTTAAGATAGGTCGATGGTCCAGTTTTTCTAATGAACTCAGTATATATCATTTTAAGAGATATTATTGGGCTGGGTTGGTTTGGCACGCTCACCCATTATTAAATTTAAAAATAATAAAAAGTTTTGAAAGTAAGAAACATCATCCAATATACCGTAACTACTTTGGAGATATCTAGTATTTGGGTCAACATATTTTTAAGGGATGAAAAAGAGCAAGAGAAAATAAATGAATACTTCTAATCTCATGTTGTGCTAAAAATTAATTGAAATAATAATAATAAAAAAAAAAGTAATCTATATTGTACAATTTTTGTCACAACAACATGGGACGCAGAATTAGTCCGGACAACTGTCTACAAAATTTAGACCATGAATCCATAAATTAATATACAAGTATGAATCAACCTTCAAGCAATACAAAATCAAATATATGTTTGAATTAAGGGCATTTTGGCAAGTCATACAAGATAAATTTTGCACAATAAGGATGCGTTTGGTATATCACAGTGTATCTTATTAATTTTTAAAAAAATTGGAGTAAAATAAAATTATTGTTATAAGTAATAAGTTAAAGTGAAAATAAAAAATAATATAGGAATACAAGTAATATTTTATTATTAGTTTAAAGAATAAATAATAAACATAAAGGGGCATAAGGAATAAATGATAGTTACGGGGTACCACCACCACCTGTTACATAAAATTGGATGGCAGTAATAAATGTGAGTTGATTATTCTTTTTTTTTTTAATAACTAATCAATGGCAGTAATAATAAACGTGTTCAATAATGTTAGTACAGTAAAGTAAATCAATTAAAATTCCAACAATATCAAAAATAACTTTATTGGACGAAGGTATGTTGCAATCGTCATTAGTTGGCTAAACCTAGTCCTGCTTGGCATTGATTGACGGTGGCTGGTGGTGGACAGACCGTTGTTGATTATTGAGGCTAATGTTTTTATTCCTTTTACTAATTAATATAAAATTAAATTATATATTATTATATATGTAAACTAAAAGTAATAAACATAAATATATGTTATGTAATTTAATAATTTAATAGTTTAATGGCTATACCATATACAGTATAATATTCAAAGTTAATATGATAAAATACAGTCTAATGTAATTCAGATTATAGTCACATCAAACGTACTCAGGGTAGGCAAAAGTTACCGTGTTGCACAGAAAAGCCTTCCTTGGAGACCTATTTGGACGTGGTCTACGGTTAAAGAAGACTTTAGTTGGACGAACGAGCAAGGACCACGCATCACCACTCACATCCATTCAAGTTTTGTTTGGAGCAACGAACAAGGAACACCATGAAAGATTAATAAGATGAAAAACAAGTTGACAAATTAAACTTCGAAAGTTTAGTTACAGTTGTCATATAGGGTTGCACTTTTAACTCTAGAATCCTATTTTTTTTCCCTATTTTTTTATTTAAATTTTTTTTTTATCATCAAATAGAAAAATATGAGAAAAATGAGCATATTTTTTATTCCCAAATGGGGACGAGGGATCTCGTCCATCTCCATTTTTCTACCCTCTATTTCTAAATTCAAATTTTCAAAAAAAGAAAATTTCCATTTCCTCACCGCTATCCCCAAATTCAAGTTTTTTTTTAAAAAAAAAGAGTGTTATAAGAATTGAACTCATGATCTTTCATATTTACAATAAGTGTTATATTACTAGACTAAACACTCTATTTTAAATAAATAAATTAATTAAAAAATATTTAACTATTAAATAAGGATGTGTATTATTTTGTATGTGACATTTAATTGTTATAAAAATTTTATTTTATTTTATAATTATTTTTTTATATTTATAATGTACTAATAAAATTTATCTTGTATTTATAATAAAATATTTTTTTTAAATGAAGAAACGAGAAAAATAAAAAAAATGGAGGAAACGTAAAAAAAAAAAAAAAAGAAAATAGAGAATTAGGGTTAAAAAAATAAAAAAAAAATTAAGATTGAAGACGGAAATACTTCACCCTGAAATTTTTCATTTCTATTTTTTCAAAATGAGGATGAGGAGGTATTGGTGAACGGAGATAGGGACAGGAGAACCTTTCCCGCCCCGTTTCCTTAAAATGTGCATCCCTATTGTCATCTCATAATCGGACGATAATATATATCTAATCGAACAGTACACACGATCGAAGCACCCAAGTGGTTTTTTTTTTTTTTTTTTCATATTTTCTATTTCCATTGGTAAAGATTAAATCAGGACAAAAGAAAATAAATAACACGGAATTAAAAGTCCATCCAACCCAACTATTACTAGTCAGAATCGGCCCCTACCAGTGAGAATCTTATCATGATGTCTGATTGACAAGGAAACGTATTAAAGCAGTCGGTCTGTGAAACCCATCCCCTTCATCACCCACTCCCTTCTTTTTTAATTATTTTATTTTGTTTCTCTTAATTTCCACCGGAAACAAACACCTCAAAGTTCCAGGAAATTCTTGTTCAGGGAATCCTTGTGTTGGGGTCAAAATTGGAGGTTTTGGTTTTATAATTAGATTTTGGTTTTTGACTCTTTCAAATTAGATCTTTTCGAAGTTAATATCATTTCCCTGAAAACACTTTGCAGGTATACAATTGAGTGAGAAGAAATCCATGTTCAATTTCAACCCTTAAGTCTTGTTTTCCAACAAACCAATTTTATATCTTATATCAAAAATACATCAATACAACTCTCAATATTTCAAAAACAGAGGAAAACAGTTTTTTTTAAAAGTTATGGCTTCTTCCGGATTGTCTATCTGTGTTTTTCTCATTTTCATGCATCAAATTGCTCTCACCCTTGCCCAGCTAGAGTTGCTGTATCATTACTGTTATCCCGACGAGGGTAAGTATGTTACTAACAGTACTTACGAGGCAAACCTCAATCACCTACTAAATTCCCTCACCGCGAATACTAGCATAAACTATGGATTTTACAATGCCTCCGATGGCGATAAAGTTTATGCAACTGCAATTTGTAGACCAGACATGGAGCCGGACAGTTGCCGTAATTGTATAGAATTCGCAAGGAAGAATCTGACATCTCTTTGTCCCAACTATAAGATGGCTATTGGAGGATATGATGATGGAGATTACAACAATTGTAGGCTACGATATGCACATTACAACATATTTGGCTTAATGGAAAGTGGACCTTATTTTTTTGTGTATACAGAGGGTAACATGTCTGAGAATGTAGGAGTGTTCAATCAGACGCGGCAGAGGTTGTTGGACAGGCTAATACATGAAACTGCTGCCCGCAGTTATCCTAACAAGTATGCTACTGGAGAAGAAGCATATTCGACCATTGGATCAATTTATGCACTTGTGCAGTGTACGCCTGACTTATCGGAAACTTATTGCAAACAATGCCTTCGTGATGCTACTAAACTCATGCCACAATGTTGTAATAGAAAACAAGGGGGAAGAGTTATTAACCCAAGCTGTAGTTTTAGATATGAGACTAACAAATTCTACAAGGCTTCGATTGAGGCACCCCAAGGCTCCCCTGACCTAGAACCATCCCCGCCGCCGCCTCCACCTCCCAAAGGTATTTATGAGGCTATGCACATGAGTTCCGTTAAACTTAACATCTTGATACATCGAAATTTTGTGTCTTCAATGCTTAGATATCCAACTTTGATTACTCGAGGAGCTTTTGGTCTGACCAAAATTCTTGGAAATTGCTGCTGCAGGAAAGAAGAATCATACTCGCATCATTATCGTCGTTATTTCAGTTGTTACTTCTTTGATTCTGATCATATGCATCTGCATCTTTTTAAGAGTGAGAAAGTCGAAGGAGGAAGATGAAAGTAAGTTAAACTTTCGTATTTTTGGTTCTTCTTATTCACAGATGAAAGTAAATTATCTTCTTGAAGTTGAGTAATTGTTTTACTTTAAATAGATTGTTCCCTTTATTAACATATATAGGAAGGACGTACCCTGAAACAGATTTCCTTATTATTAACATTCCTCTGATTTTTTTTAAAAATCTTCTTTAGCTCGGTTTTCCATTTTTTGTTTCTATTTATAGCTCTCGCATGTTAAGACTACACTTTAGTTGTTTCCTTACTGTTAGCTCATTGGTCTTGTAAAGATGTGGAAGAACAAGAAATCACAAGAGCGGAGTCCTTGCAGTTCGACTTCAGCACCATAAGAGTTGCAACAGATGACTTCTCTGATGCTAATAAGCTTGGACAAGGTGGATTTGGCTCTGTATACAAGGTAAGAAATTTCAAAAAGATAAGATGTTCAATCTAAAAATTTGATTTCCTTATAGGCGACAAAAACATTTTTTTTAATACTACCAGGGCATGCTTTCCAATGGACAACAAATAGCTGTCAAGAGACTGTCAAAGAATTCTAATCAAGGAGAACTAGAATTTAAGAATGAGGTCCTATTAGTAGCCAGGCTTCAACACCGGAATTTGGTGAGGCTCCTTGGCTTTTGTTTGGAACGAAAAGAAAGGATTCTTGTCTATGAGTTTATGCCTAATGCCAGCCTCGACCACTTCATATTCGGTATGTTTTCTCTTGTTCCTTGTTTTAGAATGAATTTCTGGTCGTTTCATTCTAATGCCATATCTACCCGAAGGATTTACAACATTTTTCACTTTATTGAAATAGTTCAGACCTTCATATAGCATTCCCATTTATCTGGATTCATATATGTGTGTATGAAATGATAGAGCATGAACTTGTGATTCTATGAACAAATGATTGTTAGTACTCGTTCGCTGAAGTCATTGAATTTTATAAACTTGTAGACCCAATCAAGCGTGAAAATTTGAACTGGGAAAGGCGTTACAAAATTATAGAAGGCATCGCAAGGGGACTTCTTTACCTTCATGAAGATTCTAGATTTCGGATTATTCACCGCGATCTCAAAGCTAGCAATGTTCTGTTAGATTCCGAGATGAATCCGAAAATAGCAGATTTTGGCATGGCAAGATTATTTGAAATGGATCAAACTCATAGTAATACAAACAGAGTCGCCGGGACCTTGTAAGTATAACAAGGATAGAAATTTATTTTCTAGATGTTATTACTGCATGTCTCATGGCAATAAAGGATTATGACTAAGAATTCATAACACTCAGTACAGGAAAATGAAACAATTCATATCTAAACATTAAGTGTTCATTTGTCTCAATAATTGAAACTAGAATTGACTTCTCTAGTTTTTTGTATGCAGTGGGTATATGGCTCCAGAGTATGTGATGCATGGGCGCTTCTCAGTTAAGTCAGATATCTTTAGCTTTGGAGTTCTTGTTTTGGAAATTGTGAGTGGTCAGAAGAGAAGTAATTTTGGCAACGAAGAGGAAGCAGAAGATCTTCTAACATATGTAAGTACAAAAAATTATAGCTACATTCCTCTATTTTCCAGTGGCTTTAAACTAAAAGTTCTATGCTAGAATCTTTATCCTCTAAAACTTGTTGCTATAGCTTCTACAATCATTCATCCAATGGAATCTATAGCCTCTACTCAAGAACTCAGAAATTACCCTTCTGATCAATGTGCTTAACATTGGAAAAAGAAAAATAGAAGCAGAATGTGCTCTTACCTTGACGTACGTGCACGTTGTTATAATTTTGCAGGCATGGACAAATTGGAATGAAGGGAGAGCCTTAAATTTGATAGATCAAAACATGAGGGGTGGTGTGACAAGTGAAATGATGAAATGCATCAACATTGGGTTGCTATGCGTCCAAGAAGGTGTATTAGATAGACCGAGCATGGCTCAAGTGTTTAACATGCTTAATAGTGAAACTGTTACTCACGCAGCACCCTCAAAACCTGGATTTTTCATGAAGAGTTCAGTCGTACCAGAGATATCATCATCTCTAGAGCACGATTCTGCTTCAACGGAGTCAGATGAGCCCAGAATTGGAATTGACCCATTGTCAAAAAATGAAGCTTCAATCTCTGAGCTATCTCCTAGATAGACTGTGTAAGTCATTGAAAACTGCTAAAATTCAACTTCTTCTTGATGGGATGAAAAGGAAATATACTTTTTCAGAATTTTGAGGCTTCATATTATCGTTGTTTTGTATAGAGTGCTCCTTAATTATTAAGATCCATTGCACAAGGAATAAGACGTAATATTTTTGGTTCTCTTTTATCTTTTCTGTTTCTCTGAGAAGAATTATAAAGATTAGTCTGCTTTATCATCAAAAGATCAAGAGGATCCACTGCATCTTAATTAACCAACCAGACTTCTGAAATAGTATACATTTGTAAACAATTGTGGCAAGCATTTCACGATAAGAAGAGGCTGAAGGCCATAATATATATATATATATATATATATAGGAGGCGTTTCAAGAAAATAATCTCTTGCATTTGTTCTAAGGCTAAACACAAACCTCTCTGCAGAGTGGACACTTTGACTCTGGACTGGCAGATTTAAGGCCTTGAACCATCCAAACTGAAGCAGCTGAGCAAGAACATGACTTGCAGAAGATATGACCACAACTCAAAGCATACGGATTAAAAACGATATCCTGTCAGTTCACCACAATAAACAAACATAAACAAACAAGTAAGAAATAATAAATGCCATCTTTTCTTCACCCTAGTACGTATTGGAATGAGATCATACCAAGCAAATGGCACAAGTCAGATTATATTCTAGCTTTATGGAATTTGGAAGTGTCAGCATCATCACAGGTTGAGAAGCAATGAAATCGAAGGAGAAATGACCAGAAAACTCCCTGGATTCTCCAAAATCTAATCTATTGAAAATTAAATAAAAAACTCCCAGTTCTATCAGCCAAGGTGAATGCAAAAGCTCTATATGTTCAGGCCTCATCTTGGATTTGAAGTTCTTCCCGTTCACAGATCTATGGACCTAATCAATGTAAAATTCAGATATCTTCAGCATTATATAAGATAATGTTAACTGAATCGGCGACAATAAATTAAAAAAATGGACCAAAAGTTGTGTACTTTATCATATTTCTTGAGGATTTTACGAATAGCAATAGCATTCATTGTAATGTAATCAATCAACATCCTCCCTTCTTCTATCAGTGCCTGCTAATTATAGGCTGCTTTAGGTTAAACCCCAGGACCAAAGCGATTGATATACTTCCTGAGTTGCAATTAGTATCCCTAAAAAAAATCAACTTGTTTGTTCCTTGTAGAATTTTTGCAATCTTTAACTGATTATCAAAATCAAATCCAACTATAACAAAACCCTGCATTTGGCGCGAAAAGATACAGATATGGTCCATGGCAGCTTGTCTCCGACTACTTCTGTACGTATCCTCTGCTTTTCTATTTTTTGATATTTTTAAGTCCAATATGTATCAATGCACTAGCGTGTTTAAGATGTAATGGAAAATCAAAATCATCTGTTCACTGGACCTTTGATTGATACATCAGTAGTTTAAAAGAAAAGGTGTGATGAATAAGAACAGTAATAAAATTTCAAAGTTAAAATTAATGACAGAATTGTTCATTGAAAATTGAATAGAAAGCAGGTTCATATTAATTCAAATAAGGAGCATAGGATATTCAAATACCACGTAGCTTTGAATTATATAGAGTCTAATCAACGTAGTCTATTCATTAATTATTTCGTCAACTTCATCTCCTTAATAGCTGAATTCAGAAGCAAATTAGGTTGTAATTTGTAAAAGGCAAAGGCATTTTCAAGAATGTTTTTCTTCTTCTCTTCCATTCTGATACACTTTCTTGCTATCTCCATTAATGCGCAGGAAAAGTTTAACGTGATCAATGTTCAAATACTGTTGGTAATTATACAAGTAACAGTACCTTGCATCCAACAATATTACATGTATCCAACAACCCATATGCCCCATAAATACAGTCAGAAAAACTTCTTATTCTATAATTGTTCAAATAATGATAGTATTTACACAAGTAAAAGCGCCTACGGAACGAACCTCAACAGCATTTTCTGTTCCGTCTCCTCTAACACCGTTATAGATTATGGATTCTACAATGCGTGTGCTGGCCAAGTTAAAGAACCTTAAATGCACTATTGGACACAATTCTCAGACAATATATGCACTTGTGCAATGTACTCCTGATTTGTCTGAGCAGCAATGCAATTACTGGCTGGATGCAGTATTGGACAAATTCCAGATTGTTGTGATAGGAAGAAAGGAGGGAGAGTTGTTAAACCCAGCTACAATCTCAGGTTTGAAACTTACCCCTTCTACGACAAAAGATAACACACCACCACCATCGCCATTGGCGCCAGTTGAAGTTAATGCGTTAAGTGTTGGCCCTTTTAACTTATGCCCAAGTCAGAAGAAAGCAAGCCCAACTCATGGTAATTCAACCAGCCCATAAACCGTACAAAAACAAAGGCAAATACAGAAGAAGACAACACGTTTTGTTTGTACGAGCACACAGCAGCAATTGCAGCACCTCACCTAGCAGCCGTGTGCAGAGCAGCCTCAGCCTGCCGTACTCTCTTAAATTTTCGTTGTACATTTGTCACTTTTTGATCTTAGGGCAACTAGGTTTATAGTCTTTGTAGCACTGTAGATTCATTAGGACAACTAGGTTTTTAGTCTTTGTAGCACTATAAATTCATTCTTTTCTTTCTGTTTCTGTAAGTTTTGTAACCTGAGTTTATCATCTTCAATAAAAAAAATCACTACAAGTTTTCCTTGCCAAAAACAGGTTCAAATTTTAACTTGCTATTACGATGCAAACCTAAGGAATCATGACAACTGCAAGTGATCAGTCCAGCAACTCGACTACATCAAACACAAACACCACCTCCTTTTCCTTTCCAAACATAATCAAATTAACATAAACAAATTTTCTTCTCTGAAAGTCTCGAGTGCTACCTTCTGTTAGAGGGAATGACCTTGAAGATTATCTTGACAAAAATATCACCCCACCCAGAAAATATGATATCACAGTTGATGATGAAAACAATAACATCACAATTATAAATTCAGTTTATAAAACTTACCAGAAGTAAGACCAACTACTTATGAGGTGGTTACTTTCCACACTCAGTGAGCCAATGTTAGCTGCAGTAATGGGGTGCTCTTCATCAGCTAAGTTGTGGGAAGCACTCGGTAAGATTTTTGCAGCAAAATCAATAGCAAAAATTGTAAACCTGCACAACCTTATGTCCTCTGCCAAAAAAGAAAATTCAAGCATTAGTGAGTACTACATGAGGACTAAAGGTATGGCTGATGCACTCAAGGCCGCAATTGATTTTGTGAATGACGGAGACTTGATTCTATACATCCTTATTTAATTTTTTTTATTTTTTAATTTATTTATATTATATACTAATATATATTCTAAATTTTTAATAATATAAAATTTTAGTTAACTTAAAATAAGTATTATTAATATATTATCTTATTATTTAAAAAAATAATTTATATAAAATTTTACTATACAATTATTGTGGTATAAAAATGTTCTAAGTAATAAATATTTTTAATATTTTAATATTTTAATATTATAATAATTAATACCATTTAAATATTTATATAACAAAATTATTTTTTAATATAAATTATTATTCTTATATAAAGTAGTAAGTAATTCTAAATTAATTTGTTAGAGAATTAATATATACTTATAAATATATAAATATATGATTTTGATTTTTTTAATAAAAATATTATTTTATTTATTTTAAAAAGTATATATAACAAATTCTAAAAGTTAAATAAGGACGAGTAAATTAGAGTTAAGGAGGTAAGTATACCTTTTAACAAAACTTACCACAAAATAAAATTATCACTGCAATAGAGGTATTTGATAAAAACGCTTTGGAAGATATAACATTCACCTAAAACTACTCCCTGAGAAACTCCTCTTTCACGTGTTGTTGGAGAAGCAAGGAATTTGCATCAGTTTACGGACTACTATAGACAGCTGTTAATTGTTAGTACAAGGACACATCATTGATGTAAAAATAACAAGAATATACTAGGTTTAAGGTTTCAGAATTTGTATATATATACATTGTAATGCTGTAACAAAGATAAGCTGCAATATACAAAGCATTTCATACTTCCCCTTTATTCCATATTCTCTGTTTCATCTCACATGCTTTGCAAATGCATATAATTTATAACTATTTATATGAGCTAATTTCCCTTTCAATCTCTAGTTAATTGCAAATGTTCCTGTTAGGATCTTTCTCCAGAAATCAATCTCTCAGAATTCCTCTAACAAGAATAAATCAACACATCACAAGGATTTGCAGAAACAATCAAAGAAGAAACAAGGATTACGTGATTCGGCAGTGTGCCTACAGAGGAGACTCTCAGATTTCCAACAAGCTCTTGAATGCTAAGTTTGGATGCCTAGAACTCTTATTCCATGCCATTGAAATTGGCTCCCAAGAACTGGTTTTATACTCTGTTTCCAGCCAAGAAAACAAACGAATTTGATTAACTGACTTAACTACCCAAAACTGAAATAATAGCTTTCGGCAATGTCATTTAAAACTTACGAAATACACCCCCAACGAATTCTGAGTACACCCTACAGTTTCATTTTGAAAGGCGGGGGCTATATGGCTCCACAGTATGCAATAAATGGGCAATCCTCAGTAAAATCAGCAGTTTCTAGTTTCGGAGTTTTGGTTCTGGAGGTAGTAACTGGTCAGCGGAACACTTGTTTCAGGAACAGAGAGACTGTAGAAGACCTTTTAAGCTATGCAAGTAAATAAAAACATGGAAACATTTTCATTTTTCGTAACAGAGAAGATTGAATTTAGATAAATAATTCTCTCCCTTTTCTGCATTTTGAATTCTTGCAGGCATGGAAAAATTGGAGGGAAGGGAAAACCATGAATCTGATAGATCCCACTTTGACTACTGGATCAAGAACTGAAATGATAAATGCATTCCCATCTGATTACTTTGTGTTCAAGAAAATGTAGCCAGCAGGCCAACAACGGCTTCATTTGTTCTAATTCTTAATAGCTACCCGCTCACTCTTTCTGTACCTTCAGAGCCAGTAATGCACAGCACCATTGAATCCGACGTTTCATCTTCACTACGCTACAATTCAAGAGTTACAGATTCCGATCACTCTAAGAGTGAAACTCTCCCATTGTCAGTAAACGACGTTTCAATTACCGAGCCACCACCTCGATAACATTAAGAGTTGGCCTCTTTAATTTGTTATTATGTTTATGTGTTTGTCGCAGTTATAATTTGTTTTAAGGAGATGTAATCATATAATTTTTGTGCTATCTAGGACCATACCATTTAATGGATTTGTGAAATTATATATTTTCCTTGTCAATTGTGGGATAAGTGTGTATTAGTGATAATATTTATATTCTATAGATATTCTTATACAACCTCATTCACATAAATTGATATACTAATATTATATTATGATCACATATTTTATAATTTTACAAGAAAATAAAAATTTACAAAATCAAAAAATAAATTATAAGAAATGTGTAGTAATAGTATAACTTTTTGTATCTCTATTATTATTATTATTATTATTATTATATATTACTTTGTTTTATAATATTTTTAAGAATAAAAAATTTACTCAAAAATTCATAATTGATCCGAATTTTAATAACATAGGAATTTATATATATTAGTAGATAAATTAGTAGTTTTCTCACTTTTTTTCGTTTCAAATAAATCTCCATGTAGTTTAGAAAAATAAAATATACATCAATTCTTAGAGTAATAGTGTTCCAATTGACTCCGCAAATTAATTTTTAATCTTAATAAAAAATACAAATAAATTTTTATCTTATTAAAATATAAATATAAATAGTTGAGATTAATTAATTTCTTTTTATCGAGATTGGTTGAATCTATCTCTTCCTCCCTTCCATTCCTTTGTAGTTAAATTTGTAGCATAATTGATTTGATTGAGGGACTTGGTAGATACTGTGTTAGGCTTAAAAACCATTAGGTTGACTCCCTAAGTTGTAGATGATAGATACTGTATTAGGCTTAAAAAACCTTTAGGTTCACTCTCTGAGTTGTTCATGATCCTAGAATGGTTTTTAACCCTTCTTTTTACCTTTGTGAAAAATAGAAGAATAGCTTCTAGGGAAAACAACTCTGGTGAGGGGTAAGTCGTCATCCTAGTCACCTCTCATATTTTGGTAAGGCGAGACCTTTCATGATTCGAGGTAGATAGATTTGCTTCTTTCGTAACTGAAATAGACTTAGAAGTGTATACTAGGTTGTATAGAATTCCTGAGGGCGTGTATTTTAGGGTTCCAGAGGCAAACGAGCTCCCGAGCCATCCTCCCAAAGGTGAAATAACCTTCAATGAGGAGTTCACGTGGGTGTCAGGCTTCTCCTCCAAGATTACTTCGCCCGAATCCTCACTTCTTTTGAGATTCCCTTATACCAACTGAATTTAATAGTTGGAGGATCATATCTGGTCTATTTGTTTTATGACATCAGATCTCTGACTCCACCCCTTCCTTAGAAGAAATTGAATATATGTATATTCTGAAGAGAAACCCAATAAGAAGCCCATGATGGTTTTACCTATAATGCCGTCTTGGTAAGATAAACCCAGTTACTAGTAATCCTGTCTCCAACAAGAATTGGAAGAAGAAATGGTTCTTTAATGAAGGCAATTGGAATTCTGCCCCCCATTTCCACGTACCGAGACCTATTGAGGAGGCAATTACTTGGGGTACCCCACCTGAGTTAGATCTTCGCAGCGAAGAGAGAGTTAGGTTGGCTAAGGATCATACTTCAAGCCAGACCACTCTACTCTTAGACGAGAACTTAATCTTGTCGGGCTTAGTGAATTTTTGTGTTTCTAGACACACATTAGTCTCAGAATTGGCCATTCTAAGTGGTAAATGTCTTGATTACTTATTTGTTACTATTCCTGTATTATGGTAGTTGACTTTTATGATATCGATGGTATAGGTGAAATGGCTTCCAAGGGTGATGCTTCAAATCCGTTCTCAGTTCTGCAGCGCTTGGCCAAAGCCAAGAAAGCTGGGAAGGTACCTCAGCCTTTAAAATCAGCTACTAAAGTTCCAGTGAAGACCCTGAGGTCTTCCAAGGTTACTGCAGCCTCTGGGTCAGCTCGCCCTCTATCTCTAACAAAGGGATAATGATCCGAGACCCAACACCTCTTCATGCTACTCCTCCGGCAGAGAAGGAGACAACAAAGCAAAAAGCCATAGTCAAGACGTCCGATAAGAGGTTTTAAAGTAAGAAACTAATGTTTGGCAAAGCTGACTCGGAGCCAGCTGAAACATCTGTCTTCAACGAACTTCTCCCTGAGGATATTCCCGCAAGGAAGAGGAAGTTGTTTGAGCACTTCCTCCCTTGCCTAAATTGGCAAGCAGAGAGTGTTGGCGAGAAACCTGCTGATAGCCTCGCGGGGTTTTCAGGCGAGACGCTAATGCATTACCAAGTGAAGCTGTTAAATCGGGTAAGTTGATTTCTTCTTAATCTTTGCATAAGATGACCATCTTCCATAGATTGAACCTAATTGTTGTGTTGGTGATTTGCAGCTCCTATACTCGACCATTGTGCAGGAGGGTGCCCTGGTGGAAGACTTCTCGTAGGCATCGAAAGCTGAATCGAGGGTTGAGAAGGAAGAACAAAACTTGATCCTAGAACGGACCAAGTTTGAGTCCGAGTTGAGCAAGAGGGACAAAGAGCGAGAAGAGCTTTAAGTCAAGGCAGCTATGGCAGAGTCCTCTCTTGCGGAGGCGAATCGAAAGCTGGGGTTCCTAGAGTTGGAGCTCAATAATTTGAGAGAGGAGGGTGTAAGGCGCCGCCAAGATTTCGATAGGTCTTGTGAAGAGCTGTGTCAATCCTTAGGCTTTGAGAGGCAGATGAACCTTCTTCTCACTCTGCAGCTAGTGACAAAGGATAAGGAGAAGCAGATTCGACTCCGAGAAAGGGTCAATAAGAGCGCCCCACGTCAAGACGAAGAGGTCTCGGATGGTGTTTTCCCAGAAGGTGAAGAACACTCTAACCTAAAGATCGTGGTCGTTCCTACAGTGGAGTCCCTTTCTGGTTTCGTACCACTTCTCCAACAGCTGGTGGGACTAAGCAGGGGGAGGTATTGTCAGTTGAGGTGACGGTGGTCCCTTCCTCCCCTGAGGCTTCCTTTATTGCCGCTGCCACTGATGCCTCAAAGGATACTCCTGCTCCTGACTCAGCTGCCCCTGACCCAGCTGCTCCTCATCCAGTTATTCCCTCAGCTAATTCATTGAATGCTGGGACTGATTCCTAAGCTGTCCAGCCTGATAACGCTAAGAAATTCAGTCTTCCATTTTGAAACGTCTTAATCACTTATCCTTATGCCATGTGTTTGTTAGAGAATTGCATCGTCCTTGTTGAGGTCTCGGAAGGCAGTTGCTCAAAGCTGTTTTGATGTAATCATACGAGAACTTCCTTTGCTTCTCGTGCTTTCCGAGGTCGTACTCAAGGTTTATTTGAGCTGAGGATACTATTACCTCAGGAAAAGTAGCAAATTGAATGCCTGAGAACTGTGTTACCCATGTCTGGGCTTCAGAAGGAGATTACCCGAAGACATTTGATGAGACCATCTGAAAACCTCCTTTACTCATCCTCTCTGAGATCATGCTCAAAACTTGTTAAGCTGAGGATAATATTACCTTGGGGAAAGTAGAAAGCTAAACACATGGGAACTGTGTCACCCGTGTCTCGGTTTCGGGAGGAGATTACCCCAAGACGTTTGATGAGACTATCCGAGAACCTCTTTTGCTCATGCTCTCTAAGATCGTGCTTAGGGCTTGTTGAGCTGAGGATAATATTACCTCAGGAAAAGTAGAAAGCTGGACGCCTAGGAACTGTGTCACTCGTGTCTGGACTTCGGTAGGAGATTACCCCGAGACATTTGATGAGACCATTCGAGAACCTCCTTTGCTCATGCTCTCTGAGATCGTGCTCAAGGCTTGTTAAGCTGAGGATAATATTAACTTGGGGAAAGTAGAAAGCTAAACGCATGGGAACCGTGTCACCAGTGTCTCGGCTTCGGGAGGAGATTACCCCAAGATGTTTGATGAAACCATTCGAGAACCTCTTTTGCTCATGCTCTCTGAGATCGTGCTCAGGGTTTGTTGAATTAAGGATAATATTACCTCGGGAAAAGTAGAAAACTGAATGCCTGGGAACCGCTTCACCCATGTCTGGGCTTTTAGAGAAAATTACCCCAGACGTTTGATGATTATGAGCTTTAGTTTTATCTGTTGGCCGACTCCAGAAGTGAAAAATAATAAAAAAAATAATTTTATTAACTTCTAAGGGAATTTGCTACAAAAATCTTTAATGCTTCTAAGGATAATACAACTTTAAGCGTTTGGCGTTCCAACGCTTTCGGACTTGGTTTCCGTTGAGGAATTCTAGCTTATAAACTTCAGGTCTGAGGGCTTTAGTGACTTTGTACAGTCCTTCTTAGTTTGTACCTAGAACTCCCTCTCTTAGGACCTTAGTGTTCAGGATCAGTTGTCTCAGGACCCAATCTCTTAGTTGAAAAGAGCGGTGCCGAACCTTCTAGTAGTAATATCTCGCTACCCTTTGTTGTTGAGCTATGACCTTTATCATGCCCATTTCCCTTTTTTCTTCCAAAAGATTTAATTCCAAACGCAAACCCTCATCATTGGACTTCTTGTCATAATTGTTAAGCCGGAAAGTTGGTATGCTAACTTCTATCGAAATCATCACCTCACATCCGAAAGCTAGGCTATAGGGAGTTTCTCCTATGGCGATCTTAGGCGTGACTCGGTATGCCTAAAGAACCTCGGAAAGTTTGTCAATTCACGCATCTTTGTGCTCCTTGAACTTTTTTTTGATGGCCTTTTTAATGACCTTATTGGCCGCCTCCACTTGTCCATTGGCTTTAGGGTGAGCTAAAGTTGCGAATCTAAGGTCAATCGTGAAATTTGAGCAAAACTCCCTGAAGTTTGCGTTGTCAAATTGCTTTCCATTATCCATGATTAGCATTTGAGGTATCCCAAACCTGTAAATGATGTTGTGCTTGATGAATGTTGTGACCCTTTTCTCTGTAATGGCCGCTAAGGGTTCAGTTTCTACCCATCTTGTGAAGTAGTCGATAGCTACCACAGCATACTTCGTGTTTGCACGAGCTTGTGGCAAAGGTCCAATGAGATCGAGCCCTCACTGGGAAAATGGCCAAGTACTCGCCAGAGGAGTCAACTTCTCTGGAGGTTGTCTTGGAATGTAGTCGTGCACTTGACACTCATGACAAGTTTTAGTTAGCCGGGCTGCATCTCGAGAAAGCGTTAGCTAGTAATACCTCTGCCTCAATATTATGTAGGTCATAGTTCTAGCTCCCATGTGTCATCTACATATTCCTTGATGGATTTCATCTAGAGTCCGAGCCGCTTCATCAGGTCTCAGACATTTTAGGTAGGGGATATTGTATCCTCGCTTATATAGCTCTTCATCTATGACAGTATATCTTGCTGACCTATTTTTAACCTTTCTTGCCTGCTCTTTATCCTTCAGAAGCTTGCTGTTTTGAATATAAGACCTTATCTTATCGATCCAACAATGATGTGGATTTAGTTAAGATACATACTGTAAGTGGTCTTCGTCTTCTGTGCTTCGTTGTTCCAGTACTTCTATCGGAACCAAGGCGGAAATACTTCCTTTAAAAGTGAAAGCCAGTTTTACTAGCATGTCTACCTTTGAGTTCTCAACTCTCGGAATCTGTTTGATTTTGATAATCTTCAATGCGCTCAGTACTCACTTGACTTTCTCTATGATTCCTAGAGCTAGAGCCATCTTAACCCCTACAATCAACGCTTCATACTCCGCCTCGTTATTGGTAACTTTAAAATTAAACTTTAAGGAATAAAATGCCTCAATCCCTTCTGGACTTACGAGAACCACACCAGCTTCTCTTCCCTGAGCGTTCGAAGCTCCATCAATGAAGAGATTTCAAATGACCGCGTCTTTGTATGGGGTGATTGGATTCTCTTGGTCAGAAGGATGTTTTGCGATCTGACGGATAAGTAGTATATGTTCAAACACTGATCTTTCGGCGACAAAATCTGCTAAAGCTTGACCTTTAATCGCTTTCCTGGGCTTGTAGGTGATATCGTACTTGCTGGGCTCAACTGACCACTTGATCAGTCGACCTGAAAAGTCTGACAGATGTAGAATCTGTCTTAGCGGTTAGTTTGTTAACACCACAACCTAATGAGCTTTGAAATAAGGTCTAAGCTTTTGGGCTGCCACCACCAACGCTAACGCTAACTTCTCTGGAGGTGAATATCTCGTCTCAGTGTTCAGTAATGCCTTGCTAGTGTAATAGATTGGGCAGTGAATCTTCTCTACATCTTCCTTCACTAAAACTGAGCTTATCGAATGATCACTCACAGTAAGGTACAGGTATAGCGTGTCCCCGGTCTCGAATCTTGTCAAATGAGGTGGGAATGCAAGATGTTGATTCAGCAGCCGAAAGCTGTGCTCACATTTCTTTATCCATTCAATCTTTTTCCCTTTCTTCATGATCTGAAAGAAAGGGAAACACTTGTCGGTAGCTTTAGGTAGGAACCTGCCCAACTCCTCTAATTGTCCCATCAAACTCTGTAGCTCTTTGAGGTTAGACGAGGATTTCAAATCCAATATAGCCTTGATCTTCTGTGGGTTAGCTTCGATACCACGTTCACTGACCATGTACCCTAGGAATTTCCCAGCCTGAACTCCGAATGCCTACTTCTCAGAATTCAACTTCATTTTGTACTTGCTTAAGTAAGAGAAGGTTTCTTCAAAATGCTTGGGGTGGTCTCGGGCTTTCTGAGACTTAGTAATCATGTCGTCCACATATACTTCCATAGTCTCACCTATTAGTGGTTTAAAGACTCGATTAACTAACCTTTAGGAGGTAGCTCTAACGTTTTTCAACCCAAAGGGCATTACTATGTAGCAGTATAATTCCTAGTCTGTAACAAAGGTTGTCTTTTCTTGGTCTGGCATGTACATCCTGATCTGATTATATCCCGAAAACGCGTCCATAAAGCTTAAAAGTCTATGGCCAACTATTGAGTCCACTAATTGATCTATCTGAGGGAGGGAAACATTGTCCTTAAAACAAGCTTTATTCAAATCTGTGAAGTCTACGCACATTCTCCACTTTCCATTAGCCTTCTTAACCATTAATACGTTTGATACCCACTCTGGGTAGTGCACTTCCCTAATGAACTTTGCTTTCAGCAGCCTATCGACCTCTGTATGTATTGCTTCTCTCATTTCTTCGTTGAATGGTCTCATTTTCTGCTTCACAGGCCTATGCTGGGGATTGATAGCGAATCGGTAAGAGATTACTCGCGGCTCGATACCCAACATGTCTTCATGAGACCATGCAAACACATCCACGTGTTTCTTCAGAAGGTCCTTAAGTTCGGACTTCAGTTCTTTTGGGAGTTGGGCACCAATTTTAACTGTTTTTTTAAGCAACTTCTAATTCAAAATGATAGACTCAAGCTCTCCCGCCAGTTCTAGGGTTGACGGTTTGTCATCATGTTCGGATTTCCTCTCAATTACCTTATCCTGCAAATTGCCTTTATTTGCTTCTAAGACTTCTTTCCACGAGCGTTTTGATAGGTAGTATGAGCCTTTGGAAGAAACCGCAAAACATGACCGAGTTTCCTTTTGGTTTCCCTTGACAATTCTGATCCCTTCTCCTGCTCAGAATTTTAACTTCAGATAATGTATGCTCTCTACTGCCTTTGTGGTTCTGAGGAAAGGCCTCCCAAGAATCATAGTGTAGGGCATCTTGAGGTCGACCACTTAGAACTCTACCATTATAGTCTTCTGGTAATGCCTCTTCCTCATGGTAATGGGTAGTTGGACTATTCTTAAGAGGTAAACGCACGATTCCCTAAATCTATGGAGAGCGGTCTCGGCAGGTCGGAGCCTGAGGTCTTCAATTCCCAAAGAATCCAACGTTTCCTTGAAGATAATATCAGTTAAACTCCCCATGTCTACCAAGATTCGGCTAACCCGAGAAGTTCCTACCATTAGGGTTACTACTAAGGCATTCTTATGTGGGTAATTCACTCTCACTTCGTCTTCATCTATAAACATAATAGGTACCGAGGCGAGTTTTTGTTTCTTCTCTGCTCGGACATTCATGATATAGAAGTCCAACAAAGTTTTGGGTAGAGAGTATTTGGAGATATTCTTTCTAGATGTGTTTGAATTTTCAGCTAATGTTGCTCCACCTAAGATTACCAAAGTCCTTTCTTCTCGTCTCGGCCCATGCTCAATTTCCAGATCCAAGACTTTAGCTCTATTCCCTTCTCTAGTTACCAAGTCTTGCAAATAATTATTCTAGATCAATAATTTCACCTGACTTCTGAAGTCAAAACACTTGTCAGTCAAATGTCTAGAGTTTTGGTGGAACTCGCAAAACTTATTCTTGACTTCTCCTATATGTTTAGCTTTCAATGGGCGAGGTTCCACCAGTATGGTTCCTTGTCTTGTGATTTCTTTCCAAACTTGTGAGAGCGAGGCTTTCAGAAGAGTGAAAGCTTGATCTCCTTGAACATGAGTTACTCTCCTTATGTCATATTTTGCAAGTGAGCGATACCCTTTCAAGTGAAAGTTATCTCTTCTTCCTGTTGTTTCTTTCCGACCTTGACCTTTTCTACTTTCCCTGTTAAGATCACGGAAACTTCTTTTGTCATTGTGTCTTCCCATAGAATCGATCCTAGGATTTCGACCCTCTCTGGGAGATTGTGGTTTGAAGATTTTCTCTTCCCTCATCTTGAGAGCGATTTGATCTTCAATCTCAATCTCATTCAACAGCTTCCTTCTAGTTATTTCAAAGGTGGTAACAAAGGGCTTCCTCACAACGTATCATCCTTGGTTCAGTCGCAGACCTTTCTTGAGGTCTTCTAAAGCTATGGAGTGATGATAAATCACTAATTCCATCACTTCATCATGATATCTCTTGACGAAGCTCATGAGGCTTTCATTCTCTCCTTGCTTCATGAGTAGCAATGAACTTAGAGTCTTAAGGTTGATGGTAGCGCCCCTAAATTCATCAACAAAGACTCCATACAACTATTCAAAACTACTAATGCTACTAAGTATCAGACTAGTGAACCACTTTCTTGCTTGTCCCTCCAGAGTCAGTGAGAATAAGCGGCACATCTGAGACTCACCTAACTCTTGGATTAACATCATTTCTCAAAACAGATCCATATGCAGCGATAGATCGGTCTTGCCTATGAAGGGTTGATTTAGGGCATCTTGAATTTTCGGGGAAGAAAAAGGTCCAATATTTTTTAGGAAAAAGGAGATTTTGAGTATAAACCCATATTTTGTGAAGCATGCCCCTCCTTTGCTTCTCCGTTTTCTTCTGGTCCTCCAAATCTTTGACTAGCTTTTAAACACGGACTTCTAAGTTCTCAACTCGATCATTACCCTCCCTAGATCTCCTCCTTCAAAACAGGCTTCTCACAAAGCCTTCCTTTTACCGTTTTTGATCTAAAAGCACTCTCATATCTTTCTAGCCGGAACTGTGACCCAATCCCCTTTTAAGAATCATCGCCGAATCATCAGGAGAATATCTAAACATTTGCGGCGGCTCGTCATAGGGCCTGTCAGCGTCATCATCGCCTTGAGGCTCTTTGAAGGGATAGCTAGAATCTTCTTTTTCCCTTTCTCTGCGACAGTGTATTTTCTCCTAATAGTGTCTTGGCGGTGTGTCACAAGCCGACTTTCTCTTAGTCGAGATTTAAGCCCGTGCAGCACTTACTAGCAAGATCAAACTAGCAAGTCAGCCTAAATAGGTTCATACGTAGAAAACTCAAACGAGTTAGTTGTCTACAAAAATATATCAACAATAGAAAGTAAGCGGAAATAAGCTATTATCATAATCCAACACAATCCGATGTTTTATTGATAAAATACACACAAGCATGCAAGCCCTCAATGGGCGTACAAATATTGAATACACAAGCATTACAACATATCCGGCCAATATACCCAAGCTTGAATTATTCATAAAAGTATCACATTTCTATCTATCCAAGGGCGGAGGAATACACAACAATGCTCCCGGAATACTGATAGACAAGGCCCTTTTGAGGCATCGAGCCATCCCCCCTAAAGAGGATTTTAAGACATTACAAGTGTGGCAAAAGAAGATATAACCCATGTCTCAGTTGTCACACCCCTAGAATCGTAAACAACCTTACAATTCCAAGCCACAATGGTGTTTTCCGCTTTGCGGCAACGGGCTTACTAGCAGGTCTTAGACAACCTTACCATTCAATGACTGCTTGTACGAATGAAAAATCTCGCACCTCTTTGTCATTGTAATTCATTTTGTGTCTAAGGTTGAAAGCTTTCCATCAAATAAAACAATTCGTCTTGCTCGATCGCACCTCGGATATCTAACATCAAATCCAAAAAATTTTTGACACATTCGCAAACTGTCCCAATTTTTAAGTTAACTCTGGCAATTGCTTTCAAGCAAGGCATGAAACCTTTTCGGGGAGGAACTTTAGTTCTCATTTCAAGTCCTCCATCACAACTTAGCATCCCTGCATAAGTATATGAATGTTAAGGTTACCTTGACATCTTTGGAACCTGTTCTCATAGTTCAAAACATTGTTTGATATCTAACAATGCAGTTTTCTAGCACTTCGGCATCTCGGGTCCCTCTATAGCATTTCAGTTCCAATATATTGAACCGAATGTATTCTGAGCTTGGAGCAGCTCCCAACTGTGTTACAAGGATACGAGCAATGAGGTTTATCCTCATGACCACTTTCTCAAGTCGTTCCAGCAACACGCTCACTGCACTGCGGTACTCCTCCGCAATCTTGGATATCGTTGCTTGTGTATTTGCACATGGTGTTTCCAACTCTTCGAGACGTCCCCCATTAGACGACTCAGAGCTAAAGCCAATAGCTTTCATTTCTCGTATGCTCACCCGATAACTCGAGGACTCTAGTAGCGTCAGTATTTATCTTAAGTCTTCGATATCAAACGAGCTCTATTCTCTACTATGCCGCCTCTAAGGCTCATTAATGCTCTTTTAACTCGCCCATTTTCTTTCGAGAGCATTCAGTCGAGTTGTTCTTTAAGGAGGTAGTTTTTGTACACACTATCACCACAACCTTGAGCTCTGATACCAACTATCACGAGCTGACTTTCTCTTAGTCGAGATTTAAGCCCGTACGACACTTACTAGCAAGTCAGCCTAAACACATTCATACGCAGGAAACTCAAGCGGATTAGTTGTCTACAAAAATATATCAACAGTAGAAAGTAAGCAGAAACAAGCCATTATCATAATCTAACACAATCTGAGGTTTTATTGATAAAATACGCACAAGCATACAAGCCCTCAATGGGCGTACAAGCATTGAATACCCAAGCATTACAACATATCCAGCCAATACACCCTAGCTTGAATCATTCATGCAAGCATTACATTTCTATCTATCTAAGGGTGGAGGAGTATACAGCAATGCCCCCGGAGTGCTGATAGACAAGGCCCTTCTGAGGCACCCAACCATCCCTCCCTAAAGAGGGTTTTAAGACATTACAAGTGTGGCAAGAGAAGACATAACCCATGTCTCAGTTGTTACACCCCTGGAATCGCAAACAACCTTACAATTCCAAGTCACAATGGTGCCTTCATCTTTGCGGCCACAGGCTTACTAACTGGTCCTGGACAAGCAAATATGTGAGGCACTAACACGGTACTCCGTCAAACGATTTGTGTGCATTGCATCAAGTATACTGCTCTCGACAGCCTCGACTGGTTTGGGCATTTTTAATGCTGGGGAACTAGCTTGGAACATCTTCTTCATCCGTGCTACTTCTTCAGCCAAGGCTTGAGTCTGTCTATCCTTTTTCGCTTGCTGTTTTTCATTCTCTACTAGCTTTTAGTCAACCAGGCTGTTTCCACCGTCTTTAGACGAGAAGGGAGTTGGTGCAGCAATGAAGCTTCTGAATTATGGTTTACGTTTTTTAATGGTGGTGGCTGGTCGGTGACATCTCGATTAACAGTCATATGGTCACTCACGACATTGTCATGAAGATTCCCCCTCATCGTTGCTATGTTCCTTGTCACATATGTTCGAAAAGTTACCGTGTTTTCCTTCTTGTGGTTGTTTCTGACCTTTTATTCAGTTTCTCACAGTCGGTGCCAGATGTTGATGCAGCAAAAATCTATTTTGTAGATCTCGTGCACCACCAACAGTCTTCCTTTTTCTTCATATCCAAACTAGTATGGTCTACAACCACAATTGAGAGCTATGAGAGTAAAAAGCCGGTTGTCTAGCGAAAACTCTCCGATGCTTAAGTTAGGGTTTTACTTGTGTATATTTTCTTTGGAGAATGCTATAGGAGAATTGTAGGGTTTTTCACCGAAGTTTTTGTAGTTGTACCTGGTTGTAGCTGATCCCCTTTTATAGATGACACAATCTCCTTAACATGGTCGAACACTATGAAATCTGGTAACCTGAATTCCATTGCGCGAAAATCACAGATATTCCATAAGTTAAGCATCGGCATCTTCCATAAGTTAAGCATCGGTATCTGGATTTGATGGGATTGTATCCCTAGAATTCTTATTATGTACGAAGCTTAATTTGGCAAGAATTCTTATTATGAAATAATCCATAAACGTATGGAAAAGAGACGAATTATTCACTAATAAGTAACTGTAACGAGGTCTCGGGAATCTTCATTTAGGGATTGTCATTTTTCTAAAATGAGCTTTGATACTACATATCTACCTTTATAAACTGTAGGCGAGACATTTGTGAGTTATGATCGAGACTTTTATAAACTGTAGTCGAGACCTTTGTGAGTTATGACCGAGACCTTTATACACTGTGACTGAAATCTTAGTGACACATCTTTAAGATAAGGCTTGATCTGAACCTTCTTTTAATTATGAGAGGTTTCAGCTCCTTACCACTCATATAGCTCTCCTTAGGTAGCAATCGGTCTTAGAACGCCACCTATCTTTGCTTGCATAACTATTTCGAGCCTTCACTTTTCTCTTACGCATACAATTATACTCAATCATTATTATTATTAAGAATAAAAAATTTGCTCAAAAATTCATAATTGATCCGAATTTTAATAACATACGAACATTGTCTATACATATAAAATAAAAAGACGTCAGCCATTATATTTCATTGGTCATCGTTGAGGAATTAATCGTGTGAAAAGGTTAAAGACATGGATCCACAGGGGGCTTTGTCTTCAAGAACTTGTGTCTTGATCAACCTTTTTATTATATTTCAAATTTTGACTAGTCTACGCTGTATTAAATAATTTAGAACAAAAAAAAAATCTGAATTATTTTCTGTCGTCGATTGCATTTTTTAAGGCAGGTTTACGTGAGTTACAAAAAGAATATATTGAGGATATGGAAAGGAAACGTGTATCTCCTTGCCATAATTCAACCTCGTTTTCCTACTTGACTGGTTAAAGAACTGCAGGATGCACTGGAGAAGAAAATACATAAAAACCATATAATTTATAAATTACCTGGTTGAGATTGTCTCTTATCTACTATTCACAACAAAGTTCAGTGCCCTCTAGAATTTCATTTTATTGCTTTTGTAGGTTTATCAGGACTTCTTTGCTATATTTTTCAGGGTTCACGAGCTTATTGAATTTAGTTGAATGGGGGGTCCATAAGCATTTCAGGTTGCATCCAACATGAACGCAACTACTCACATGCCCCCTAAATCCAGCCATTCTGTTACACCTAATGTATTTATTATAACACACAAATAATAAGGTCATTTAATTGAAAATAATAATAATAATAATAATAATAATAGGACGGTCGTTTTAAGATATTAATAGTATTGTTGATATTTAGGTGAACTTCTTCATTATAGATCAATTCAAACCTATATATTCAAATAATTTCAGACTAATTAATTTTGTTCAGATTACATGAATCTTTCATCCGGGAAATTTATTGGCGCAGATGTGCCTTGTACGCGGCTTGGTTGTTAGCTAAATTAAGAAACCAATTGATAAATGATATAAATAAAGAAGTAGACAAAGTAAAGATAGAATAAACAAAACTCCGCGTTTGGCACGTAAAAGATATGGATATGGTCCATCCGTGGCGTCTTGTCTCCAACCACTTGTATCCCAATCACCTGCTTTTTATATTTGAAAAAGTCCAACATACATGTGAAGGTCAATCGTAAAAACGACCGAAGATAAAAACCCAACTTTATGACAGAACTATTCAATGATACAAAGGATATAGATTTCTCGATCTCGACATCATGGGAACTTCCCATGATTTGAATATATAGCTATCAGCCCACCACGCACTAACGTAAAATAATTGCTTGTTTTATATAAGATTATTACGGGTTCAGAAACAAATTAAAGGTTTTCTCAATGGCGAAGGGGCTGCTTTTCTTCTTCTCTTTTCTCATACTTGCTCTCTCCGATATTAATGCCCAGAAAGACTTCATAGTCCATGACTGTTCAAACAATGTTGGTAATTACACAAGTAACAGTGCCTACCTAACAAACCTAAACAACATCTTCTCTTCCATCTCCACTAACACCGTTATAGATTATGGGTTCTACAATGAATCAGCTGGCCAAGAACCTGACAAAGTAAATGCAATTGCTCTTTGTAGAGGAGACGTTGGAGTGGATGACTGTCGAGATTGTATCAGAAACGCAACTCAGAAGATCTTACAAGTTTGTCCCAACCAAAAGCAAGCAATTGGTTGGTATGATGAATGTATGCTACGGTACTCGAACAAATCTATCTTTGGGGTTCTGGAAACTGGACCTACTTACTACCTGTCGAATGTGAATAATGTTTCGGACGACGCGAGCACGTTCAACCAGGCACTGCAAGATTTGTCGAGGACATTACGAAGAACAGCTGCCTCGGGGAATTCTCTTCGGAAGTTTGCTACAGGAGAAAAAACAGCAAGTTTTCAGACAATATATGCACTTGTGCAGTGTACTCCTGATTTGTCTGAACAGCAATGCACCGACTGCCAAGATGAGGCTATTGGGCAAATTCCAGATTGTTGTGGTGGGAAGATAGGAGGGAGAGTTGTTAAACCCAGCTGTAATTTGAGGTTTGAGACTTATCGTTTCTATGACCCATCAGCTAATTCTCCACCTCCAGCTTCTGCTCCACCGCCTCAAGGTATTGTTTTAGCTTAAATTACATATTTAATTTATAGTTCTCTCCTAAAAATTCATATTAAATGACATGACTATCTTTATTTTAGTTTAACCATTACTGTTCGATCCGTTTTAGTTCATACTAAACATTTATTTAATTTTAATCGGTTCCTTAGTTAGCGAACCTACCGATTTTTTTGAATTAATAACAGACTTAAGGTTGTTTGCAGGAAATGGTAGTAATACAGCTCGAACGGTCATCATCGTCGTCGTTCCAACCGTGAGTGTTGTAGTACTTATCATCTGCATCTGTATCTTTCTAATGAAGAGGAAGACAAAGGATAAAGTTGAAAGTAAGTCATAAATTTTTTTTTTCTTAATTATTAAAGAAAATATAGGTTCCATAATTAATTATGTTCTCCTGTAAGTGTCACGATATTTTGGAGGTTATAACATTTTGCCTGAAATTTTTCCCCGAGGGACTCCTCTTTCACGTTTTCTGCAAATGTTTAAAGTTTAGATGCATATATATGAGCTAATTTTCCCTACTGTAGGTGAAGATGTAGCTGTAGACGAAATTAGTCGAGCAGAGTCCTTGCAATTCGACTTCAATACTATTAGAGTTGCGACAGATAACTTTTCTGATACAAATAAGCTTGGACAAGGAGGATTTGGTGCTGTTTACAAGGTAAAAGATAAAATGATATTTATCTGCCAGAACATGTTAAATCCAGAAACTCGAACTCTTGACTATATATATTTTGATGTACTTTCAGGGTAGACTTTCCAGTGGAGAAGAAATAGCTGTGAAAAGGCTGTCTAGGGATTCTGGACAAGGAGATTTAGAATTTAAGAATGAGGTCCTGTTAGTGGCCAAGCTTCAACATCGAAATTTAGTCAGGCTGCTTGGTTTCTCTTTGGAAGGAAACGAAAGACTTCTCGTCTATGAGTTTGTGCCTAACAGAAGCCTGGATCATTTCCTATTCGGTGAGTTTAATTTTATTTCTGCCACTACTTCGTAGACTATGTATAGATACTTAGTTATATATTTAATTTAATAACCAAGAAGCAATATAGGGTTATATAAATAGGCATACATAAAAGTGTTCAACTTTATTTTAATTAAGTATAATTTAAATCTTAGTGATTCACAAATTATTACTTCAGCCCATTGAATCATATGTAGTTGCATGAACGTGCAGATCCAACGAAGCGCGCACAATTAGATTGGGAAAGGCGTTACAAAATTATTGGAGGCATAGCTAGAGGGATTCTTTACCTTCATGAAGACTCTCGTCTTCGAATTATTCACCGTGATCTCAAAGCTAGCAACGTTTTGTTAGATGCAGAGATGGCACCTAAAATTGCAGATTTTGGCATGGCCAGGTTGTTCGAGGTGGATGAAACTCAAGGCAATACAAGTAGAATTGTGGGGACTTAGTAAGTACATATATTAACTAGTTAATTGCAAATGTTTCAAGTATTTCCAAAACTCTCACTCACCATTCAAATTGAAAAGCAGTGGCTACATGGCTCCAGAGTACGCAATGCATGGACAATTCTCAGTAAAATCAGATGTTTTTAGTTTCGGAGTGTTGGTTCTGGAGATAATAAGTGGTCAGCGGAACACTTGTTTCCGGAACAGAGAGACTGTAGAAGACCTTCTAAGCTATGTAAGTATATAAAAACATGGAAACGTTTTCATTTTTTGCAACGGAGAAGATTGAATTAAATAAATAATTCTCTCCCTTCTCTGCATTTTGAATTCTTGCAGGCATGGAAAAATTGGAGGGAAGGGACAACCATGAATCTGATAGATCCCACTTTGACTACTGGTTCAAGAACTGAAATGATAAGATGCATTCACATCGGATTACTTTGTGTTCAAGAAAATGTAGCCAGCAGACCAACAGTGGCTTCAGTTGTTCTAATGCTTAGTAGCTACTCGCTCACTCTTCCCGTACCTTCAGAGCCAGCATTTTTTATGCACAGCAACATTGATTCCGACATGTCATCGTCGGTAGGCTACAATTCAAGACTCACAGATTCCGATCAGTCTAAGAGTGAAACTCTCCCATTGTCAGCAAACGACGCTTCAATTACCGATCCATATCCTCGATAACATCCGCAATTGGCTTCGTTTATAAACATGTTTCTGAATTTGTTGCAGTTGTTTGTTTTGAGGAAATGTGATCGCATCATTTTGAGCTTATATCTAGGACTACACCAATTTGATGAATATATTTATGTAATTAGCTTTCTACAGACCAATTTTCTTTTATTGATTGTTCTAGAGTTTTTATGGTATATATACCAATAACAATTTTTCAGCTCATATAATTGTCATCTTCCATTCATCAGTTGCCGGATGATTCATTTAATCGAGTCTCATAAATGTGAAAAGGATAATAATGCTTTGTCTTCAAGAACTTCTGTCTTAATCAACTTTTTATTATATTTCTCTAAAGCAAAAAAAAACTTTCATTATATTTCAAAGCTTTGCATGGTCAAAGTACAAAAGAGAATGCATTTTTATTTCTTCCTTTACATAAAAAAAAATAAAAATAAAAATAAAAATTATTGATTTGATTTTGATTTAAATGGTAAAAATTAAACTAATATTATTTTTTATTTTATTTTATTTAAAAGTAAATTTTTTAAAATTATTTTATTGAGTAAAAAGTAATTCACTCATATTTAATACAACACTCAAAATAGTCCATAAAATTAGAAATAATTTTTATTTTTAAGTTGAGGCTTAAATCATTAAACTTAAATCAATAGTTGTCCATTTTTAGTTTGATTCTATTTAGCATCTACTATCAATTTGGTCAAAACCAAACCAATAATTTTAGATGAGGTTTGAAATTTAGACCAAAACTAATCAAAATTGACAATAGTGGCTGGTCATAATATTTTAAAAAAATTTATGTAAATCTGACCGAAGAAGAAATTGATGGAAGATTGCATTTAAGGCAGATTTATGTGAATTAAAAACGAACAATCATCTCTATTTCTTTTGAAAGCATATAATTTATAAATTGCATGGCTTGAGGTTGCAACAAGAAGTTGCAGACAGAGAGAGAGAGAGTAGTTAACTTCTTCTATTTAAACAGATTCCATGTATTAATTTGAAGAAAACAAGTCAAAATTAGCAGGCACAATTAAAATCTTCCAGACACAAGCCCGCCTTAAATTACTTGGTCCGACGCATTCAATTCAAATAAATAATTTTTCCATGTATAATTAGCTAATTAGTCAAAATTAGCACGTAAAATTAAAAAAAAAAATGTTTATCCTCTACAGCTATCAGATTCAGTGACATCGTCGTTTGAGCTTATTAACTTTATTAGTTGATGAGTTTTGTACAAGAGTCTGCAAAAATAAAACAAAGATAGGAAAGAGAGACCGCAGATTTCAGTGTCAAATTAATGTACAATTGAATTATTATTTCTTTCCTCATCCACTTTGGTTATGACATAACATAAGAAATGATATTATCATTCAGAGGTTCATCGATGAATTATAATGTGTTGCATTGCAAAAACACCCCATTTTAAAATATATATATATATATATATATATCTTTATATGACTAATAGAATAATTAATGACCTGATAAACCAGCTACTTTCTTTAATGATTTTATAGAGTCAAAAAAAACTGAATTGGTATGTCATAGTACTGCGTAAGAGATTAAAGATAAAGATAATAATACTAAATTGCATAAGCATTTCTTGCAAAAATTTTACAGAGCCCCGGTTGACACGGCAAAGCTACCACCTTTTGTACTGAGCCAGCCAACTTTTTGACGTTTGCAGGCACGGCATAATCTTCAGTGCTGGCCAAATCATACATTTTTTGGCAAATGAGTCTCACCAATCAATCTCTCTTCTTTTGAACTTTTCATATTTGTGGCGTAATCAAATTTGCTAATCTCCGAAGCAATCTAGAAATAAATAACTGCAAAGTTTTAAAACAAAAGAAGCAGTCGAAGATAGCTGCATTAACATTAATAATATAAATATTCAACAAGTAAATATGTTGTGAAGGTGCCCTGTGGCAAGAGAAGACGCCTGTTTACTTGCTCCAACCCATTGGAAAACAATTTCAGATATCCTTAATCATGTAGCTACAAACATCATTTCTATCAAAAACAGAGCACCAAAAATGTTTCTCCGAAAAAATCCAGGAGCTTTTCTTGTCTTGATCACAGTTTTTGCGACTATTTGCTCAGTTAATAGCCAGCCAACATACAATAAACATTTCTGCTTAGGTCCAGGAAATGATCCAGCGCCTGCTGACTATATTTCCAGCCTTAATTCTCTGCTAGATTCTTTATCCTCTAAAACTTCTTCCGAGAGCTTCTACAACGAATCATCCAATGGAATCTATAGCCTCTATCTCTGCAGAGGAGATGTTTCAACTAGTACATGCCAAATTTGTGTCAACAATGCTACTCAAGAGCTCAGGAAACTTTGCCCATCTGATAAACGTGCAATCATATGGTATGATGAATGCATGTTACGTTACTCTAACTTCAGTTTCTTTGGAAGAGAACAAACATCTCCTGCTCTGTTGTTGTGGAATGTTCAGAATAATACTACACCTGATGAACAAAAATATGGAGCACTTTCTTTTATATGCTCTTTAATAGAAACTGCGCCATTTACGGACAAGATGTTCGAAACAAAGGATGGCGTATTTTAAGCCCAAGTTGCAATCTTAGGTACGAGGAATCCCAATTCTATCGGAAATCATCGGCTCCACCACCATCAGCGCCAACGCCAGACGATGGAGGTTAATCAAACATGATAATTCTAGTGACTTGCTTCTTTTAATATTTCATGAATTTTTGCTAATTTGATAAATTAACAGCTTCCCTATTTCCCCTTTAGAAAACAGAGTATCATTCTGCTTTCCCCTGATTTTACTTATTCTTGGATGACATATGTTTTGCCTTTTTCTGTGAATGATAGACTAGTTTCGTGAACCACATAAATTTAGAAGGAGAATTGGTGTGAAAATTAGAAAATTAAGACCAAGGGTAATTGTTGCCTTCTTGTCTTTTATAGAAAATGGGTAATGAGCCATCGACTATAACCTAGTAGCCAATGTAACATTTTTTATTAAGTTTCATCATGCAATTTTCAATTATGTTGTCCCCAAATTTGAAATTGCTTGTGTGGTTGATACCAGTAGCCAGCCAAGTGGAGATTTTATCTTTCTTCTTCAATTCATCCGGATTTTGGCTAGTTATGACTTATGACCTATGACCGGCAAAACCAAGAAACTCTAATCTCTGGTACTTATTGCTTGAACATGAAAAATTATGTGCTGTGCGGAGGGAATACTTTTTGTCTTATACTCTTGACAATTTCAATTGAGTATGTTCATTTGTTAATGATGGAAAAATTTTCCATTTGGAAGCAAGTTTATAATTGTTCCATAATGTAACAGCAGGAAAAGGAGGAAAAAACAAAACAAAGATTGTAGCCATCACTGTATCAGTGGTGGTAGGTGTTGCAGCAGCTGTTTTAGGTGTCTGGTATTATTTGTCCTGCTGCAGGAGGAGAAGAGGAAAAGGTGCATATAATTAAGCAATTCTACTAATAAAAACCTCGTTAACTAGCTATTTTTTGACAAAATGATTTATTATGTACTCAGGGGAAGGAATAAGTGAGGAAATTCTATTACGAAATTTTAAAGGCTCAAATCGACCAGAAGTAATGGAGGAAGGTATTCATGCAGCAGGCAAACAACACGGTGGAGAGATGCATTATTTCAGTTTAAATACTATACTGGCTGCTACAAACAATTTCTCAAATGCAAACAAGCTTGGAGAAGGAGGTTTTGGTCCAGTTTACAAGGTTAATAGATGTAGTTTTTTTATACATTGGCTATGAGAAATGGTTTTTTTCTCAGAAGTTGGTTCGCTGTCCTATGCTGTAGTTTACTTGATATTGAGAAAAATGAAGTTGTCAAATATAATTAACAACATCTATAGATGCACAGTAATTGATTATGGTGAACCTTCTTGTGACGACATAGAGCTCTTAAGTGCCAGTACATTAAGATGAAATTATTTCTTTCATTGACAAATTTAGAAATGCTTTCAGGGTAAGCGCCCAAATGAAAAGGAGATTGCAGTTAAAAGACTTTCATTGAGATCAAGTCAAGGATTGGAGGAGTTCAGAAATGAAGTGAACTTAATTATCAAGCTTCAACATAAAAATCTAGTGAGGCTTTTGGGATACTGCTTGGAGGGAGACGAAAAGCTTCTAGTCTACGAGTACATGGCCAACACTAGCCTCGACGCCTTCCTGTTTGGTTTGTTCCTCTATTCTCACAGATATCTGCTCTTAATTCATTTTTTTCTTTCTTGTGCGATTTCCTTGTAACCAAATCAGTCATTGTTCATATGCTTGCTGGAAATAATGCATTTTAACTAAGCACATCAGTAGACCATTGTCTCCATTTCATATGTCTCTAAACGCTGCAGTAACATTTCCCATTCGGTAATAATTTCAATCATTCCATATCAATCAACTCTCAAATAGTTATAAAGCAATCAAATCCATTTAATCTTTCAATAGAGAAACAGTTTATTAAAGTATGTTTCCTGTTTATCCCCATCACAGCTTCACATTTCAAAAAGATTCATTTTCATATGAGCTAAAGTACTGCATTGGAACAAAATGGAACACAATTTGCTCCAGCTTTATAGGTGCCAATGTTTGTTTACACAAAAGAAGAGGATTTATCCGTCTAAGAGGACTTACTCTTCCTAATTTTCCAAGAATGCAGACCCTGTAAAAAGCAAGGAACTAGACTGCGATAAGCGTGCAAACATAATTACTGGAACGGCAAGAGGACTTCTATACCTACACGAGGACTCTCGGCTGAAAATCATCCACAGAGACCTGAAAGCAAGCAATGTGTTGTTGGACGATGAGATGAACCCCAAGATATCAGACTTTGGCACCGCAAGGATTTTTGGAGGCAATCAACTTGAAGCCAACACTGAGAGAGTTGTTGGCACATAGTAAGCCATTTCTATCTCTTGCATTTACTAGAAATATCCCCTTGTTACTCTAATCACAATTCTTCTTTCATTGTCTTGATGCTCTATATTTATTTTCAAGGACTTTCTTCTTTAACAGTGGCTACATGGCACCAGAGTATGCACTGGAAGGATTATTTTCAATAAAGTCAGATGTTTACAGCTTTGGAATCCTAATGCTAGAAATCATAAGTGGCAAAAAGAACAGAGGCATTTACCACTCTGAGTGCGGCCAAAGCCTTCTAGCATATGTAAGTTGTCTTCAATATTTTATGCTTAATGCCTTAAACATGAGGTTCATTTTTCTGAAGGTGAAACTCCATTACAGGCATGGCGGCTATGGAATGAAGACAAATGCATAGAGTTCATTGATCCAAACTTAGTTGAAACTTGTCCAGTCAGTGAGGTGTTCAGATGGATCCATATCGCATTTTTGTGTGTTCAGGATGACCCAGCGCAAAGGCCAACTATGTCATTTGTTGTTCTGATGCTTGGAAGCAAAGCAGTAAACCTTCCCCAACCATCAATAGCTCCATATTCGGCAGGTAGATTTACCACCATGTCTGATCAATCTACGACTTCAACATCTGGGATGGGAACAGGGTCTCTTGCATCAGATCAGACTACAACTGTCATTTCAAGCTAAAATGAAGATTGATTTTGGTTAAAGCATTTTGTTTCAGCTTAATCAACAGAGGACTGTCATGTTAATTTTACAAATTCTTTTGACTTGCAAATATTTTTCTAGGAAGGATTTTGTCATTTGTCAAATACAAGTAATTGGGAGGTCTAGTGAACAAGTACATCTTGTACCACGATTTACATCTCTCTATTTTTTCCAGTATAAATTATAGTTACCAAACAAATGTAAAAGCCAGTATTTCTGTAGGTTTGTTTACATCCAGGTTTTGCATATTAATTTAAGAAAAAGTTCCGAGAAATCCCATAACTAATCTCCTTGATTGTTACCATGTTATGGAAAAGATTCCGTAAACAAAAATAATTTATGCCGAATTAGTATCGTTAATTATTCAACTCAGCAGCCCATGCCTATTTAGCTCTCCAATACAAGAGTTAAGAACTAGTTTTCATTGATCAAGAAAGGAAAATGACATAAATCAGTTGAGAAAAACAATTCCATGGTTGTGAATCCTTAATTTTGCTGTTCTAGCTGTCACATCAGATTTATCACCCATTGTCCATAAGCTAGAACTTTAAAAGAAACTCTAGCACTGCTCAATCATTCCAATTTCAACCCCTGAAGGTGGTGACAATCTTTTAACACCTAGTCCAAGTAAATTATGTCAGTTTCAACAACAGCAATGAAAATCATGTCTCAATATTCTGGTTAATATCAATAAACACAAAATTAGTTTGGAAAAATTTTAATAAATAAAATATGCAAAACAAATCACATTTCTCAAATTTACCTGAAGGGGCAGAGATGTTGGAATAAATTGAAAATCATGGTACCACATGCTACAGCTTGACCCATAAATCTCCCATCCTCTTTGGTTCCCAACTGTAGTTCTAGAAGTCACCAATTGACCAATTCAAGCATTTGCGCTAGTCACTCCTACTGATATCTCTATTGCACTGAGCCATCCCATATCTCTTCCCACTTTGTCCAGCATCCAAAACTGCGGTCTGAAACATGAGGAGCAAGCCTGGAGTTGTGGTTGCGAGTTCCATCATCATGTTAAATCCTCCTGAAACCACAGATGGGTCATCAAAATTGATATCATTAGCCTTGGCCACGGAAGTTTGATCCTAAACACCAAAGAAATCCTCATTTGAATTGCGAGGAAAACACCAGTTGAAGCAAACCTTTAACATTTTTGCTCAGCGAGCAGTCATGCAAGGCTAATGCGTTAGACTCCTTGGTACTATTAGCACAGTCTGGAGCAAAAACATCACCTCTACATTGTACAAAACCGTTAAACCTGCTTGATCTTCTACCTTCTTTTGTTTTGTAGAAACCATTATTAACAGATACTTTTGCAGACAAGAGAATTCAGAAGATTGCTAAGACTGGTTTGGAACGCAATGTCAGAGGTAGAATTATCAGCTCCCGGAACGTTCCTAATGAACATTATCATTCATATCATCTTAGCAGACATTTTATACTAACATCAACATCGAAGTTGACAATATAATCAACCTTACTGCATTGAAATTGAACATCTTCATCTCTTCGTTTTGAGATGCAAGTAAGATTATGAAGTAAACAGTGAAAGCACATGAAAGTGGTATGGTTTATAATTAAAGAAGATCAATGTCTAACAATCAAATCATGGCAATTTCGCTTTTGTACTTTTGAAGTTAGATCATAGAATGGACTTTGATGTTTAGCAATTAAAAAAAAAAAGCAGAAGTCAACTAAAGCATAATTGTAGTTTAGTGATAGTATGGACTTACTTCCACTAACTGGGAATCGGTGTATAAGTGAAAGGCAACTAGTTTACATGAGATTAATACAAAATTAATAAAAGATTATTGGAGAGAATCTAAACATAATAAAGCCAAAAGAGAGAGCATTAATTGGAACCAACTTATTCTATACGTATAGATAATTATAGCCTAATCAGCCTAGTAAAAATAAGCAATTCTCAACTTTCTTGATGATCATTTGTTGGGGGCGGGCTTAAGCCTTAACGCACACCACACCAACCCCACCACCCCCACCAACCCATATTCTTTTTTTTTTTTTCTTTTTTTTAAATATTTATCAATACTGAGATAGTTAACACTGTGAAATCCATGGGCCAAGGCAAGCTGCGACCCAAAGCCCAAAACAAAAGAGAAAATGTAGAGATGATGACGTTCGTACAGCAAATGCAAGAACGTGGATTTTAGTCTAAGAATGAGACAACTTAGTGCCAAAATAAAGTTGATTCATGACACATTGACACAACTTCTGTCCCACTCTCTCTTTGTTTTGATCACGCTTGTGCTATTTTATCTTTTCAATTAAAACACTTTCCAAAATTTTTTTTTTTTTTAACACTTCTCATATTCCTTTTATTTCGTTCAAGTAATTGTACAATATATTTATTGTATATGTTTTCTGTCAAAATATTCCGCCTTAAATCTCCAAAAATGAGCAGTCCCATGTGTACAAAACATTGAGGAGAGGTTCCTACTTATGTCAAAATTAACACACAATTCTTGCCCTAAAAAATTTCGCTTTTCGAAAATCTTAAGAGCAAATACCAATAACATTTAATGTGTTCCACCTTGCAATCCATTAACTTCCTTTCTCAATTCAATTCCTCTATGATAAAGACTTAAAATGGAAAAATCCCATTCAAAATCTGTAGATGACAGCAATATGAAAATGTGACTGAAGCAAACCAGGCTTTAACAACTCATCTGTTGGTCGGGATATACTTTCGAGAATTATCGTCTTCTATTGTGCTTTATCCTATCATCTCTCCAATTCTCTACAAAAATATGTCAATATCAGAATGATTGTTCGGAGCTAAGTTTGTGTGTTGCAAGAAAGGATGGTATTTGGTAGGAAAACGTCCCAACGAAGATAATATTAAGAATAAATTCAATGGAATCAAACTAATTAAAAGAAATAACACTAGCAATACAAACTTTCTTTATAAATTATTTACAACACATACAATAGATTAGATATTTTGTATCTCTGAATTAAAAATGAATTTGAATTCACATAATTTTATATTTAAAGTTGTTAGAAAGGATAAGAGTATAATACATTAGAGTTATATTATAAGTAATTAAGAATAATGACACATGATAATTATTTAAAATATTTTTGCTATTTAGTTTGACTTGGGTTATACGAATTAAACAAATTAAACCTAACCTAATAGTGCAAATATGCAATTCATAACCTAAACTAATATCACACATGAATTATATCATATATTTTGTAATAAGATTATTGTTGTAGATGCATGAACATTATATCATGACGTGGAGGTGTAACAAGTGGCAATATGCCATACCTGTGTGTCCTGAAGATGATGCAGCAAGTATGTAATTGCCAATTGGCTTTATTATTCTGCAACTTGTCAATTTTGTTTCTTGGAGTTTATACATTAATTAATATTAAATGTAATGATATTATTAGAAATAATGTAATATTAACCCCACCCCACTGGTTTCAGAACGAAACTTACCACAGCTCAGCTTTCTTTTACCTTTTAGCTTCAGCCTAGCATCACATGTTCAGTTCACCGGAAATATATATTTGAAATAAGTAACGTCGTAGTAAAGGGCTGAAAGAGCCAAAACTTTTCGCCAATTCTATGAAATTAGGAAACAGTATGTGTGGTCGGATAGCCTCTTTCTTCCAAGTTCTCTATTCTACAATGCATATCCAAATTCATGAATCAATTATATTAATTAATTAACAATAACAATCCAACTTTGGATAGGATTACGATAATTAATTTTCGACGTTTTCAATATTTACAAAACAATTATTGCTTGCCCCCAACCTAAATTTAATAAAAAAATAAAATAAAAAACACCCAGTTTCATTATATATATTGATCAATAGTTAACTTTTGAACGGGCAAAAAGCCATATTGTACGTATCTATTTGTCGATCGGATCAGCATCTGCATTTCCCTATATTATACTATTAATAGGCCTCTAGTTCTTTCACTTTTTCAATTTCCTTTTTGTCATTTTCCACACAAATGCAGTCATTCTTCACCATTATATAAGAACATCTCTTGATATTCGCAGCAGCATCTAGATTTACAAGAGCAAATTCGAATTCTTTAGCTATGAATTCCAAGGAAAGGAATACTCGCTATATCCTGACATGGATAACTCTTTTTCTTGCCGTTTGTATCACTTTGATCCAATCCCATGCAGAACAAACACAACCAGTTTCTTCAGATCATCAGTTTCTAGTCAAAACTCAACAATGGAAGAGTTTCCAGATAGAGTTTCAAAGTACCAAATTGAAACTAGCAACCCTGACTGTCGTAGCAGGAGTTTTATGCTTCATAGCTGCTTCAATATCCAGTGCTGGCGGAATTGGCGGCGGTGGTCTTTATATACCTATATTAACGATAGTCGCTGGTTTAGAACTTAAAGCAGCTTCCAGCTTCTCAGCTTTCATGGTGACAGGAGGGTCAATTGCAAATGTTATGTATAATATGCTAGGCACAAGTTCTAAATTTGGTGGTAAGTGTTCTATTGACTATGATATTGCACTTTTATCACAGCCATGCATGTTGTTAGGGGTGAGTATTGGAGTAATTTGCAATCTCGTTTTTCCAGAGTGGTTGGTTACTATTTTATTTGTTGTTTTTCTTGCGTGGTCTACATCTAAGACTTGTAAAAATGGGATTTCGTGCTGGAAATTGGAATCAGAAACTGTGAATAGAGATGATTATGGAACATTGGAAAACGGGGTAATTAAGGATGAGACTTGTAATGGAAGTGAAGAAGGGGTCAAAAGTAGTAAGGAACAACCTCTGTTGAATGTGGAAGAAAGTAACAAATTGAGGTTTCCATGGATGAAACTCGGGATCTTAATTCTGGTCTGGTTTTCTTTCTTTGTTCTCTATCTTTTCCGTGGCAATCGTTATGGACAGGTACGCTTTCCCTTTTCTTATCTTTCTTCCATCAGTTGAATTTTTATTTTTTATTAGTGAATGATTTTACAGGGATTGGTGAATCTAATTTACTTTGATCGTGGAATCTATTAAACATCATGATATACAGCAATAGATTTATTTATAATTGAGTGGGAAAGCACAATATAATACTGTAGTAGTAGATTAGGAATTCCCAATTTCATAATCCATTAATTTTTAGGTTTTATTCATTAATTTTCATTGTTTTACTTTGATTACTGAAAATTTTGAAACTTAGACGGTTGAATATACTTTCTGAAATACACTTTGGATGCTCCTGCTGGTAAAACAATAGCGGTTGAATTTTCTCATTGTGTGGAATTTTTCCTTAGTTTCATGGTCCCATGATATCCTCTAACTTTATAAAGTGGAAAAAAAAAGGTCCCTACTAAAAGATTCCCGTGACCAAAAAATGAGAATTTGAGTAGTTCCTGTGTCCAAAAGTAGACTAGGAACCAGATCATATATACTGAAGTGGTTTCAATTTGTAATAAATTATGATTGCCAAAATAATATTTCTAGCACTTCTTGTCCGCTGCAATCAGCTCGATGTCATTTTATATTAGGTTCATAAATAAAGAACTTTGGAGTATAAATATGAGATAAACTGTTCTTAGTCTACAGTTGAATCCATATAAAGTACACGTCTATATGTGCATAGGTTGAATGGTTGATGCTGACCTGAATTGTATCAAGTGCAGGCCACATCAATTCCAGATGTCTCTTTCTACTTTCCATGCCATCCAAAATAATGAAAGGATAGGTATAGTAAGGTACTTCAATTTGGAGTTCTCAAACATGGAATAAGCAGCAGGTTAGGCATAGGCCTAATTTTGTATTATATAGTGTGTCGTTTATGAGAAGAGAAATTGTGTCGATATCACCTATGCAATGTGTTGTTATCTCTTAGAAGCCAATAATTGAAATTATTACAAATTTCAGCATTAGGGCTAAGTAATGATTCACCAGCTCATACCTTTCACAACTGAACAAAATTTAAATAAGAATAGTTACTTCGTGTTTGTTGCTGTTGATATGTACTGAAATTCTAAAAAATTTGCGAAGTTGACTCTTAATCCTTGTATGTAGTCCCAATTCCAGTATGTGACTGTTCAAAAAATACATGCAGGGTATAATAACAATGAAGCCATGTGGAGGGGGATACTGGATTCTCTCATCACTACAAATACCTCTCGCCATTGCTTTTACTGTATGGATCCTGCACAAAAAAGAGAGCACTCAGTGTCAAGTTTCAATTTCAAACCAGCAGGTGCTCAATCGAATACAACTTACAACCTACAATTCACGTATATATTGGATAAGAAGTTTACTGTCTATCCCTTCAGATTAGGATAAAATTTGTCTAAGTTCTTTTGTGAATTGTGAAGGACATAGAAGAATTAACCAGCAGCGGACCATCTAACAAGCTTATTTTCCCATTCATGGCACTTATGGCGGGGCTTTTGGGTGGTTTATTTGGAATTGGAGGTGGAATGCTTATAAGTCCACTTCTTCTTCATGTCGGAATAGCACCTGAGGTAAATTCCAGTATCAATCTTCTCATGCAAGATTGGACAGTGGCTAGTATTTGATCTAAGCTATCACTTTTCTTGCATCGTAGGTAACAGCAGCAACTTGTTCATTCATGGTTTTCTTCTCATCAACAATGTCAGCATTTCAGTATCTACTGTTGGGCATGGAGCAAACAGAAACTGCACTCATCTTTGCAGTCATTTGTTTTGTTGGATCGCTTCTTGGATTGTTGGTGGTTCAGAAAGCTATACAAAAATATGGAAGGGCATCCCTCATCGTATTTTCTGTTGGCATAGTGATGGCTTTGAGTACTTTTTTGATAACCAGTTTTGGAGCTCTTAATGTTTGGAGAGACTACACGTCCGGGAATTATATGGGATTCAAATTGCCCTGTTAGAAACAATTTTGTACATCAGGTCCGGGACAACTTTCTGTAACAAATTTTGAATGATGAGTGATTGGTACAAAGTACTACTGGCTAAATGAGTATTGTTTGTATATGATTAAGAGATGGGTACGTAGGAAAACGGAACTTTTTGAAGAGAAAATTTCCACTTCATTTGAATTATAATTAGTTGCCACAGTTTCCCTCAGGTTAACACCAACAAGCCAGCTCGTGAGCCATGGTAATTTAATAAAAACATTGGTTTACATGTCATTTGAAACAAGTTCAACTTCATACCCCATGCACAAAGTTAAAGTTACAGGATTTAATATGATAAAATATCCAAAACTTTTGATAAAGAACAATGAAGTAAGCCATCTGTTTGACAGCTCAAAATTGGTAGCTTGATATTACCAAATTTATTACATGTAATCCGGACAGTTAATATGTTCCGAGTTTCAGCAACAAAATCATTTTACACTCACACACGCCCAATCTTTGCTGAGGAAGATAACAACCATAAAGAAAAATGAAATTGAGAAAACACCAAGATCTATGTAAGGATTCATTATAAACAAATTAAGACATCTTGTGATGAGGGATAGCAGACCCAGAACTAAAGCCTGCAAATTTAAGCAACTGGAGGCCGGAGAAAATGATCCTGTGAGGTATCAACAGCAGTAGGTGGCATGAACTGCCACATGGAAACTCCAGGGTAGCCAACAAAGGGCACTAATTTGCCACCAAAAACTTGGCCCGGTGCAGGAAATGGAGATGGGATCGGAGAAGGCTGCGATAGGAAGGTAGGCTGAGAACCCAATGCTTTAACTTGCCGGTCAAGATTTTCCTTCTCAGTTTTTAGCCTCTGCTTCTCATCACGAAGCTCATTCTTCTCACACTACAAAACAAAGCTCTATTCAACATAACCAACAAGAATTGAATGAACACAACACAATTTGTTATGCAATACCATTCTTTTAATGCAAAGAGAACACTCCAATAGAAGAGACTAAGTGCTTTCCGTAATCTCTTAAACCCAATGTTATTGGTCCTATAGCAAAAAGGATATCCACAAAAATATAAATGGGCCTACAGTACTAAGGCTATCCCAGCAGAATATAAGAGCTCAAATGCAGTATGAATCCAAGTAGTAGCCAGTACAGATAATGCATTACCATTCAATTGCTCAGTGCAGCAGCCAGATTTACACTCAAATAATATGTCAAGAGCAATTGATTATGAAATCAAATGCACACCTTCAATTCATTGATCTTCTCCAGCAAATTTTCATTTGACTCCTTCAGTTTTTGAGCTTCATCACGCAACTGAGTCACCATCCGAGTAGCATCAGCCAACAAAACTGCTTTGTCCATTTTGGGTGGCCTTCCAGGATCCAGAATAGAAGCCAATTCCAGGAACCTTGAGATGAAGTCAGAGTCAGAACAAAACAGAGATAG
>JAXCLQ010000004.1:5226250-5236981 GCA_035584115.1 Cedrela odorata
TACTCGTGAAGTTTCCAGTGTCGTAACATGTCTGCCCTGTGGTAATACTGATGCTTACAAAGATATAATAAACGAAACAAAGTAAATTTGAAAAAGCCATTGTATGGTTAAAGACTCCCATATCTTAACCAGTTAAGGAGTCACAAGAAGAAGAACCAACTTACTATATGTTACAGAAGAGAGGTGTTCATTGCCCGCAGGGGCTTATCCCTTCCACACACACACAAATATATATTCCTTGTGATGCAGGGCATTTCTCTTTCGCAGCAGTGGGGTCATAACTTACTCTCGTGTACTGAGAGCATATATTTTCAGAAAACTATATATATATATATATATATATATTTATGGGATGACTTTTCAATGTACTCAATTATTGCACTTTACAGTAGAGAGAGCGAGGAGGCTTCTGAGAGAGAGTTGTGGGCATATGTCCATCTAAAAATATTTTGGCTAGCTTTTTAAGGGGCTAGTCAGCATTACTTTTTTAAAGTAATGCAGGGCTAGACTCGAGTGATGGCAGAGAATACGGATATTTTTAAATTCGTATTTATATTTATAAAAAAATTTAATATTTTTAATATTTTATTATTAAATTAATTTAAATAAATATTTAATATTTATTAAATTTTTATAAATATTTAATATATTTTTAGTAAAATTATTGATATTAATACAAAATAAAAAATAAAAAATATATATAATAAAAAATAAATTTACCTTCATATATATTTTTATTTATTAAATTTTTTAATTTTTTTCTGAAGAATTAAAAAAAAATAATAGTTAATCAGTTTCTATTATTAGAATTAAATGTAAAGAAATAATATCTCTTTTATATATTAAAAAAAATTATAAACTTTAAAAAATTTTAAAAAAATAAATAAAAAAAATAATTTAATTACAAGTAGTGATGTACAACTTGTAAATCTTAAAATAAAAAAAAAGAGATTACAATAATAAAAAAAACAAACATCAACATATCAAGTTGTAATTCCAAAGACGCACCTGATCTAAAGTCATCGTCTTGTAGAAGGTCCGCATTTCTGTACTGTTGGCCTCCTTATAAGACCAGTAAAAGTCTGGGAATGCAGACAAGGAAACCGTGGTTTTGATTTCCAGTAACGGCAGTACAGTCTACTCAACGAAAACGGAATAATAAATGAGATGTGACGTGACTTAATGCCAGCTTTTCAATTTCGATTATGACTTCCATCTACACTGTCTGACTATCGAAGCCTCCATTGTACCTGTTTTGCAACTTGAGCCATGTAGTGAGAGTCAGACTTCTTCCCGAAAAACCAATTTTTGAAAAGGTTATTATCACGTACCTATATATATATATATATATTAATTATTAACAAATTAATCAATAATTAAAATTATTATTTTTATTTATAATAATTAAATTAATAATAATAATATATTTTATTTTTATAAGTGTTGGATTCGGCTGCAAAACTCCGAAGTGCTTTTAGAGCTAGCTAGCTACCTGTATGGAAAAATCATTTTTGTCTTGGCTCAATATAATTCCAGAAATGAATTAGCAGTGGTTGAAGGCAATCTATACATATATTCTATTGTAATAATATCTGGAGACTTTGTGGACAAACTGTACTGTACCATAAGGTTGACATTTAATTAAATTTGTTCTATTTTATTGACATTCATTCATTGAAATATCTCTGCATTAGGTAGAAAAAGCCCGAGTGTAACACCACGATCAACAGCCAAACAAATCCAACACTGAAAAGGCTAACAAACGACATGTGGGTTTTAATTTTCTCTAAAACATTACAACATGTTCTTGACTTGGTGGAAAAACAAAAATTCTTCCACGGGCTGGCGTTAACAATATCAGGTGTTGGCCTTACTAAACAATTTTATGAGAACACATGCTGACTGTGGGCCTTGTAAGATGGGCTTGCCGTTATGAAAATTGCTTATTGACCCACCTCTACTAACAACCATGCAAAGTCCATAGCAAAATATCAAACAACTGTTTTATTGTTTCAAAATCTCATTGTGACTTTCTTTTGTCTAGACGCTAGTGTTTTGTATATAAATATTTTAGGGTTAATTTTAAAAGTTACGTAGATAATATATTTGTTAAATATTTATTTTTAAATGTCAATGTGTATCAACAATAGCCAAACTTATATTTAACAGTCAGTTAGTGATTCTATTTCCTTCAATATACACCTTAATTTATAAACACATCTTTAATCTATCATAATATATATATATATATTTTCTTATAAGATTTAAATTACATCAAAAGTGTGACTATTTTGTTTTATAAATGTTATAAAATATTCTGTGCTGTGACTTTGATTATTAACATTCATTTTATGACTATATTTATATTCAAAAGATTCCCATGAATGTTACAAGGAGAATATGAAGGAGAGACGGCAATGGATTGGCAGAGAAACAGATTTTCACAATTATCATTCATAAAATTTATGGCTAAAAGAAAGAAATATAGTTCCAGCTCTTGGTTAAAACTATGCTGGTGACAGCCATATTTTTGAAACTGGTGGCCAGATAAATTTGTATTTATGTTAAATTATTAACAGAGGTTAGATTATTATACCTCCATTCAGAATACAACATTATGTTAGTTATACTCTTCCCCAAGAAGTTAAAAGGTCAGTGCGAACTTACCAGGTGTGGTGTTAGTTAGCTTAAGGTGGAGGAGGAATACTAGGTGCCGCGGGAGGAGATGGCTATGGAGCATTATTGGCAGTAGCTTCATAGAAAGGATACAAATCCCAGCGAAAAGACAGTTAGGTCTCTGGACAAAACCTCCTTGTTTCCCATGGTAGGAAATCTGATATTCAGACACAGATTAACGTAGACAAACGTCACAATTACTCTTTGATAGGTCTGGAGTACACTGCATTAGAGCATATATATTTGAATATGATGTGAAGTTTGCTTCTTCAGTTGCAAACTTAAGCCTAGACGAGCCTGAAGAAGCTTTGATCACTAAGCGAGCCATCAAACTATACCAAGTCTGATCAAACTACGTCAAATTGGTTGTGGTGCCTTCATTCATGATCCAGCTGCAGTTTTCCATAAAAAGAGCGGTTTGTATAGCTTACAATGCATGGAGATTCCACTCCCCATGAAATTGCTTCCTTCTGGTTTGGACACTTGGTTGTAATAGCTTGAATAGCTTTATTAACACAGCTGGAACAAGTTTCTGGTGAAGAATCTCCTCTGCAAAGCGCAAGTGCATAAACTTCGTTGGGATCTTGGCCAATTGTGGCCATGTAAAAACTGTTAAAGGTAAGGCAGAAGTTAAAAGCTCAAGCTGAGGCGGCATTTCTGTATGACCTGGAAGACAGCTCAGATTCAAGCAGGAATGCAGCTTTATTCTCTTTTGTAACAGAATTTAATCTAAAGGCCAATAGTGGCCGTGTAAAAACTGTCTTGGGAGTTCGAAAGCTCAAAGTTTGACATCTCTTTATTCTATAAGAGAAGTGGGGAAGATATTGCAGTGTTATTGGTGTATGTGCATGATATAGTAGTGACTGGAAATAGCAACAGCTTGGTTGAGGGGTTAATTCAAAGACTTTGCTAGAGGTTTTTACTTGAAGACTTGGGTGAATTACATTATTTTATGGGCAAACAAGTAAAGAGAACTGAACATTCACTTTTTATTTCACAAACCAAGTACATATATGATCTATTCAGCAAAGTGAATCAAAAAAATTGCAAAAGAGTATGCACATCCATGTGTGCAGGAGTAAAACTCAGCAAAATTACAGGTTCATCTTTCACAAACCAAACACTATATAGGAGTGTAATTGGTTGCCTGCAGTATGCAACATTGAGAAGACTAGACCTCTCTTTTGCTGTGAATAAAATAAATTAGTTCATGGCCAATCCTATGCAAGCATATTGGTATGCCTACAAAAGAGTTCTCAAGTATTTGAAAGAGACCTCTGAACATGATCTAGAATTTCAAAAAACAAGCAACACAAATGTTGAAAGCTTCTCAGACTCAGACTGGGGATGCGATGTAGATGACAGGAAGTCCATAAGTGGACATTGTATGTTTTTTGGTGAAAATTTAGTGTCTTAGAGTTCAAAGAAGCAAGGTGTGGTAACAACATCTAGTACTGAGTCAGAGTATAGATTAATAGCTCTTGTATGTGCTAAAATAGCATGGATCACATCAATGTTGAAAGAATTTAGAATTCAGCTAACAAAAACACATGCTGTGTGGTGTGACAGCCAAAGTGCAACAACAATGACCTTGAATCCTGTATTCCATGTCAGGACCAAACATATTCAAATAGATCTTCACTTTATCAGAGACAAAGTAAGCTTAGGAGAGGTGGAAATTCGATACATTCCCTCAGAATATCAAATAACAGATTGTTTGACAAAAGCACTGCCTTATGGTAAGTTCAATTACTTCAGAATCCAGCTCAAAATTCTCCAAAGAACCTTATGCTTGAGGGAGAATGTTAAAGGTAAGGAAGAAGTTAAAGCTCAAACTGAGGTGACATTTCTGTATGACCTGGGAAGACAGCTCAGATTCAAGCAGGAATGCGGCTGACGAAATGACAAACAAGATAGGTGCAAAGTTGGGTACACATCCTTGCAGAAACAGCTACCGCTGAAATCACTTCCTTCATTATTCTCTTTTGTAACAGAAATTGATCTAAAGGCCATTATTCTTCCATGTTTATTACAGGTGTAGGTAGATTATGCACTTAGGTTTCTTTGCCACCAATTCATCCTTTGTATATAAGACAAGTTCTCTGTATTTTGCTACGTATGAATGAAGAATCATTCTTTCCATTGCATTTTCATTATTTAACTCACCATTTACTGATACATTAGAAGCCAGAGACGAAAGAGTTTGATTGCGATATCTGCCGTAAATAGTGTTGGTCTTGATGGTTCCTCTATCGTAACAATATTCATGGTCTTGAGCAGTGGTACGATACATGATGGTAAGAAAGAAAAGAACGCAAATGTGTAATAGCCATTTCATGGTTTGGTGCAGATGAGCCAACATAAAAATTAACAAAGGGAAACTTATGATCCTTACCTGGAGGGGCTCGTTTTCAGTTCCGTATATGTTCTTTTATAGATAATGCAACTAATCTCTGTTTCTCATGGCCATGCCTCTCGAAAAAAGTTGCTGCATGTGCTATACTCGAGTGTGAATTGCTTTTAGTGTTTTTCTTGTTGGTCCACTCTCATCTGTCTTTCTGCACAAAATAATATATTTACGCGTTTCTTCATTGAAACCAGTGGTCCTACGCTTCAATTAACCATTTGGACTCGTCCTAGTCTTCTAACCAAACAACACGTAACAGTGACAGTACCATTAGGATAAGATTAAGAACCTTGTTGGTGCATTTAAGATTATTAGCTTGCATTTAAGTTCTGTATGGTATTGAAGTGTTGTGACTTGAAAGCACTAAAATTCAAATATTAATAAATAAAAAAATGAATAGAGTATCACTAAAAGTTCAGGTTACTAAACATTTTTTTTTTTTTTTTAATCAAAAAACTATAAAAGTACCACAATCACAAATTGATGGTGGCGATGGAAGGTAAGGATAGGCATCGACATAGAAAAACAAATATTTGAAATGAGACCAATCACAAAGACCAAAATGAGCTTTTAATACAGAAAGAAGTCCTTGGGTACAGACAATTTATTGCAACAGTATGAACAGTCAAACAAATACAAGTCGTCCATGACAAAAGACAAACAAACGACATTTCGGTTTAAAATAAAATATGTGAACAACGAGTCGTTTTCGACAAACCAATAGAACGACATGTTTTTCGTGACAAAAGAAAAATTGTTCCACCCCTGAAGAAAGGCAGCGTCACCACAGAAATAGACAAATTACGAACTTATTTCTTTGTAAAATTAATTAATATTACTTTACATAAAATGCACCAACATTTAAGAACTCATACCAGAGACGTATTAGATGCCCTCATCGAGGGTTTAGCTCAGTAATTGAAGCCTCATTCGCAGAGCATTTGTCGGAATCACTTTTAAATTGATCAGACAGAGCCGGGTGCATAAAATATGCAGGTTGTGCGGGTACCGTGAGAGCCAAAGATCTTGTAAACATCAGAATGACTGAAGCCATGGTTGGTCTATTTGCTACAATTTCCTGAACACATAGTAATCCTATATTGATACATCTCATAACTTCATCAATAGAATCAACCCTCAAAGTGGGATCTATTATCTTTGCAGCTGTCCCTTCCTTCCAATTTTTCCATGCCTGCAAAGGTTAAACGATGTGTAAGTAAAAAAGTTAGAGATTTGGTGAATGTCATTGAACGAAATATATGGGGCCCAACAGGATTTGTAATTTTTAAATTTTTAGATACTTACAAAGGTTAGTAGGTCCTCTGCCTCTTCTTCTCCTTTACAAAAACAACTGTTCTTTTGACCACTGACTATTTCCAAGACCAACACACCAAAGCTGAAAACATCAGACTTGATTGAAAAGTGCCCACGCTTTACATACTCTGGAGCCATATACCCACTGAAAATAGTAACGTATATATCCTTGATTAGAAGCAGATCATCTATGTTGCATTGCATTAAGTTGAACTGATATATAAACTTACAAAGTCCCCACGATTCTACTTGTATTGCCTTGAGTCTGATCCATGTCAAACAACCTTGCCAATCCAAAATCTGAAATTTTGGGATTCATATCTACATCCAAAAGAATGTTACTGGCTTTGAGATCGCGATGAATGATTCGTAATCTGGAATCTTCATGGAGGTAAAGAATCCCTCGAGCTATGCCAACTATGATTTTGTAACGCAATTCCCAATCCAGCTGTAAATGGTTGATTGGATCTATAGAAATTCACAAAAGGATAGAACTTGAATAAATTACAGAAGACTTTTTGGGAACAATTTACAAGCTGACTAGAGAGCTTTACGGTTAGCTATACAAGTAGTTGTGAGAACTATTTCTTTAGAAAAGAGAAGAAAGTAAAATCAGACTGAAAGCATACCAAATATGAAGGTATCTAAGCTTGAATTAGGCACAAACTCGTATATAAGAAGTCTTTCATTTTCCTTCAGGCAGAAACCTAGAAGCCTAACCAAATTTCTATGTTGAAGCATGGTCAATAACAGGACCTCATTTTTAAATTCTAATTCTCCTTGTCCTGAATCTCTTGACAACCTCTTAACCGCTATATCTCGCCTATCAGGAAGCCTACCCTGAAATCATATTGAGAAAATTAATAGTATATGCAAAAATATTTGAATTTAGCACATTTTGAAGAAATATTGCTGTTCTTTTCACTGGTTAATGTTACGTTACCTTATAAACAACACCAAATCCTCCTTGTCCAAGCTTACTGTGAATAGAAAAATTGTTCGTTGCCACTCTGATAGTGCTGAAGTCGAATTGAAAGGGTTCCACATTTTCAATGTTATCGGCATCTTATCAATAGTTGGAAATCAACACATACACATACCAATTAATAATATGAAAAAAAATAGAGGAAAAGAAAGCATAAAAGGGGTGTTTCTAATATTGAAGCAGGGGAAGGTAGTGGATTGGTTTATAAGAGTGGAAGGAGTAATGAGTTTAATGAAAGAACACATGCACTTGTAAAATTTTAGACTTTATTAAATTACAAACTACCTATTTTTACATCTAATCGCTGCCTTGCTTTAACTGAAGTAGCAGAGTTTGTTCTAGGGTTCTAGCTAGCAACCATAGAAAATACCAAATTCTCATTTAAAATTTCTACATCAATAATCAATAGTAACATGAAGAGAATTAAAGAAAAAAAAAAGATAATATTAAACTTATATTTTCTCTCTCACTTACTTCTAATGTCCTGCTTTGACTTTCTCATTTGTAAAATACCGTAGGAGAAGGCAACAAGTGCCAGAAAGGTAATTGCAGAAACAACAATGATTGCAATAGATCGAGATGCAATCCTTCCGCTGTCTGCATAAACCAGACACGTTAGCACGTAAAATCTAATGCCTGAATTCGGAATTTATCGGAATATTGTGAAAGGAATGTGAGCAAACCTTTGGTGATTTTCGCATTAGAAGTCTGCAATAGAGCTTCATTAATCGCATCAAAGAAGCGAAAAATTTCCCAGCGAAAAATACAGTTAGGTCTCAACAAAGGACCTCCTTGCTTCCCATGGCAGCAACTTTGATAGGCAGCTATAGATTGATGTAAACAAAATTCGCAATCACTCCGGGATATATCTGGGGTACACTGCATTAATGCATAGATCTTCTGTGAATATGTGAAATTTGCTTCTCCAGTTGCAAACTTAATCCTAGAAGAGCTTGTAGAGGCTTTTTTTACTAAGTCATCCATCAAACTCTCCCATGTCTGATCGAACTGTGTCAAATTCCATCTGATATTCTCTAAATTAGAGCCTGATCTTATAGGTTTAAGCTCCAATTTTCCTACAAAATTGCGGTTTGCGTAGCGTACAATGCATGGAGGATCTGCTCCCCACGCAATTGCTTCCTTGTGCTTCGGACACTTGCTGATAATATCTTTGCTTGCTAAATTGACACAGTTGGCACAATTCTCTGGAGAAGAATCTCCTCTGCAAAGTGCAAGTGCATAAACTTTGTAGGGGTCTTGGCCAATGGTAGCAGTATAGAAACCGCCATTGATTGTTATATTAGAAGCCAGAGATGAGAGGATGACGTTGCGGTTTTCGATATACGTACTACTAGTTTCGAAATTCCCCGTGATGTCATCACATTCCTGGCCATTGGCAGAACCACCGATGCTTATAAGCGTATAAGAAATGATTAAAAGCAAATTTGTGAAACCAATTACACGGTTATGCATTCTCAAATCTATACCAGAGAAAAGAGTTTCTAGTTATAATCGTAAAACAAATGAAAAGAAATAATAACATAAACTGTGAGTAAATTAATCTATATATAATATGAATTTAAATAGACGACTCTGACAAATAATATAGTAATACTATGTCAAATGTCACATAAATGAAAATAGTACTTGGAAAAGAAGGCATTACTCTTTCCTATCAATTTTTAATGCGAAATTTTTCCCTTTTTTTTATTTCTTAATTTAAAGAAAGAAATCCTCCGTTTCCTCGACAATGGCAATGTCATAAATCAGAAATAGTGAGTTAGGAGATGTGCAAAGTCCAAGGGATTTGCTTGCACATTGACAATAGTAGTCGCGGCCGTTACTGCATTCATATCAGTGGGCCTTGGCTTCCACTAATAAAAGTCATCTGAACAAACAACAAGTTGATGATGGTGGGACAGCGATCTTGGGCGGATATGGTTCAACGTACTTGCAGGTGACATATGTATTGTGACATAACACTCCCGACTTATACCGTAGTTTGGGCTCACATAGCCGTGTTCGTCGCGCCAAATATTTGTCGATATATGTAGAAGCAGAGTTACAAGGCCCGTAGCATTGATTGAGAGCCAAGGAAAGTTTTTGTAAGCCCTTGGATAAGAATACGTGGTTTTTGATAAAATTAGATTATCATCATTAAATGTTTTGTATCCTCTACTATTATGGCCTAGAGTGATTCCTGAACTCGGTACTTATGCCCTAATTGCTGGATATATAAAAGGGGAAAAAAACAACAATGAATATATTCTTCATTAACCACACACTAAAACTATTTGTTTTGGTGTCTTTGCACTCAAATTGTTGTTCTGTAATGGTGTTTCTTGCTGCATCAATTTTATGATAAACGTTTTCAAAACATCGATCTTCCCTTAATTATCTAAATTAATCATATTAATGTATCCTACGATAAGTATTTTATTTATTTATTTATGCTTCAATAATTTTTGTATAATAGGTAAAGTTACAAATACCCTAGCTCTCATTCAAAATGTAAGGGAGTTTTTTCGTAAAATTTTGTCACACCTTAACAGATTGAGAACATTTAATTTCTATATGGAATTTTGCTACTAGTTGAGAACACTTCTCGACCATTCTCATCTCTCGATTGGGTTTATGTGTTGGTCTAAAAATCCTTTTGAATCGTGACTTGGTTTCTAATCTAATTGGTGGTCGATTATCATCATCAGTCAAAGAGTCGTTTATACTTATCTTACGTAATATGAGTCAACTGTAAAATGGTCGCTAAACGTCCAAGACCGGGTAGAAAAGTAATGGAACCAATAACTGTACTCATACGTTAAACTGACCACTCCTTTAATTGTTATTTCTCACAAGACTAACAGATCATTTCACATCAACTCATTCTACACGAGAATTCCTCAAATATTGGCACTTTAAAAACCAATACACGAGAGTGAGTAAAGCAAATTAATTAGCAATGGCTTCTTCAAGACTAATATTTTTCTTTTGTTCCATTTTCTTATACCTGATTGCTCTCACCGTTGCCCAGCAAAAAACGCAGCCACTGAAAAACTTCTGTATAAGCGATCAGGGCAACTTCACCACAAATAGTACCTACCAAGCAAACCTCAATCATCTACTCTCCTCACTCACCTCTAACACTAAAATCGACTATGGCTTTTATAATTCCTCCTACGGCCGAAATAGCAATCAAGTCAACGCAATGGCACTTTGCAGAGGAGATGTGAAGCCAGACAACTGCAGTAGTTGCATCAACACTTCTGCACTTGAGCTCCCTAAACTTTGTCCAAACCAAAAAGAAGCTGTTATATGGTATGATAATTGTATGTTAAGGTACTCGAACCGC
>JAXCLQ010000004.1:5237081-5257631 GCA_035584115.1 Cedrela odorata
AACCAAGTAATTCTTGGGTTTCGGAATCTACTTTCAGTAGATGTGTATAATTGTAACAATCTGGAAAGCATCTTTCCTGCCTCCATTGCTGGAGATCTTCTTGAACTTCAACAGCTATTTATAGATTCATGCTTGATGGATGAAATTGTTCACAAGGAGGAAGAAGTAGAAGCAATTCCTTGGATTATATTTCCTCGGTTGGCCTCCTTGGAATTAATAGACCTGCCAAGACTCAGATGTTTCTACTCTGTTCAATATCCCCTGTTCTTGCTTGACAAGGTATGAGCTTACTCCAGAAATTACATATTATTATGCAAAGACTGTACTTGCAGTGCTGCCATATTTCGTTGCTGGCGGACACATTTCTCTCCTCTTTTCATTTAATACTTTTATTGATTGCCAGGTTGCACTCCCCAATCTGGAATATTTGAAGCTCTCTAAGTTGCCCAAGTTGTTACATTTGTGGACGGAAAATTCTCAAACCGGGGAAGTTTTTCAAAATCTAGCCACCCTTAAAGTACCTGAATGCAACAAGTTGACAAATATTGCTCCACCCTCAGTGTCTTTCCACAGTCTTACAACTCTGGAAGTATCAAAGTGTGATGGGTTGATTAGTTTAGTGACATCCCTAACCGCGAGAAGTCTGATGCAACTTACAAGAATGGATATAACTGATTGTAAAAGGATGGAACAAATCATAAGAGTCACAGACTTGGAAAATGAAGTGAAGGACGAGATAGTTTTCAAGGAATTGGAATATTTGGGACTTGAACGTTTACCAGGACTTGGAATGTTTTGCTTGAGAAACTGCTCTTTAGAATTCACATCGTTGAAGAAATTAACTGTGAGAGAATGCACAAAGATGGAGAGTTTTTCTCAAGGAAACTTAAGCACACCAAAGCTCCAAAGACTACAACGGACCAAAGCTGATGATGATGAAGGGTATTGGAAAGGCGATCTTAATACCACCATACAACAAATGTTCAAAGAAATGGTATGCTATTGCTCTATTTTGCTTGACTCTAAGAAGTAATAACAATTATGACGAAACTTTTGAGGGGTCTTTTATAGTACATAAGGAAATAAAAGGACAAAATGAATGAAATTCAGAATTGATCATCTGTCAAGTAATGTTGTACATATATAATGATGTTTACACAGCTGTTTACAGATACATGCTCTGCTACTCTGATATTTATATGCAAATAAAATGTTTATTGTTTCAGAATGCCCAGAGTTGTACAGAAGATTGAGGTTATCCATCATGTACTAACTGGAATCAGACTACTTTTTTGCGGTTAAACGATGAAGAGCTTCGGGTTCCAGTTTTAACAAGCCAGGCCAGCCAGCCAGCCATATGTTGCAGTGTTGCAGTACTCTCTTGATTTGTTCAATGCATTCTCAGCAGCTGAACGGTTCCTTAAATGCCACAACATGCACAAGCTTTGGCATGCAAAAAATGAAATTCGTACTTAATTTATTAAGTGTAACCATCTACTAATTCTGTTGTGTTTTTAACTTCTTACTCTCTTTGAATGTTTGTTTGCTGTTGTTTTTTTTCCCTTTTAATTGATGCTTGTTAGTCTAATGTTAGGGTACTTTAAAAGTTAATCGAAATAAACACCGAAGTAAACGTAATTGACGGCAAGTTTTCGATCTTTCTGCCCACCTTTTCTGAACGAAGTGTTAGTGAAGTAAGACACTGCATCTCTATTTATACTAACAGTAGCTATCTAGAAGATTCTCTGACTGGTACACAAATACCTAGGGACTAGCTCTCCAATATAAGAGGAAGAACTAACACTGTTATTTTTGCTAACTTACTCTAAAACTAACTTTGCTCAAGGACTACGTATGTTATAGAGAAAATTTGTGATGTTAACCAATAACATTCCGCTTTCTCTTTGATCAAATCACTTATTTTCTCTTTTCCCCCATTTTCCTTCATGAAATCACTTGCTTTTGCATCCATATTATGTCCACCAATAGTTACCGATATAATTAACCGGAACTGGAGGATCCAAACGGCTCCTACAATCAGCTGATACCCCAAATATAACAGCCCCATTACCTTCTTTTCCTGTTGCTTTAACCAGGCAAATATATAAGTGAGCACACGCAAGCACACAAGTCGATAAATGAAGTTCTTTTGACTGTCTTATTTCATTTTCATTACCTTATCTATAATAGCAGTACCTTGTGCCTAAGCTTCTTCATATCTTCAAGAGTCAACTCAAATGTGCCTCGAACCAGCAGGTTGGAATTTGCTTCTATATCAGCATAACCTTCAAGCTTCGTATGTTGGGTTTGAATCCGACCCGGTAAAAGCCTGCTGCCAATGATTGACATACTCTATATCGAGCCATTCAGGATCTTTGATGACAGTCCGGTCAAAACATGGGGATAGTTCAGATAACAAAGAAGGAATATGCAAGTGATTTAGATTTTCTTTTTGGAATTCAGTTGTATTATTGTGTTTGCTGCATTATTTTTTCTTACAACTACAAGTGTTTAAATGGTCTTGAAATAACTCTATTTTTATAGTATTATTTTATTAATTTAAACTTGAATTTTAATTTAGATATTATTAATTTTGTTATTATTAAATAAATTATTATATCTCTTTATATTTTTTATTTTTTAAGATAAAACTAATAGAAAACGGATATTAATGAATAAATAAGTTTATTCATTATTGATTATATAAATGTTTTGTAATCAAATACTTCCTTGATTGACTAGTAGCACTATGTGATGTTGCCAAATGTCAAACCTTTTGATTAAATCTTATCAATTTATTATGAATCAATGGTTAAAATTTAATTCTTTAATTTTAATTAAAGAAATCATTAGTGGAAATATATATATATATATATTATTGTCAAAGTAATGATATTAATATATATATATATATATATCTTTTTAATATATTAATAAGATTAATATATTATAATAAAGCATTAATATGATTAATGGTCATTTAATGATTATTTAGAATTCATGTATCATTGTTTGACACTTGATATATTTTTATTTATTTGATAAATAAAAGGCATGTGTGTGTGATATATGGATGAATTGAAATCATTTATTTAAGTGGAGAATTATGTGAAAAATTATTCAATTTGGAATTAAATAAATAAAAAGACTTAAATATTAAGTGGATAATTAAGTGCTAAGTGGTTGTTTCCATCTATAAATAGTGAGCAATGGAGATTGTGCTGGTAAGTTAGTTTTGGTTTTGAAACAAAACATGGAGAAAGAGAAGAACACAAGATATTAAAGAGAGAGAGAGAGCTTGGAAAGGAGAAGCAAAATAAAGAAAGAAACTCTACGGCTAAGCTTCAAATCACGTTTTCCCAATCTTTTATTATGTTTTGTTATTTAATATTTGTTGTGTTTTATTTTGTTATGAAGTAGATTTATTTTTCTAGAGTTATGATGTAACCTAACTTTGATGTTCCGACCCTTTGTTTAATTTAATTATGAATTTTCTATTTTGGTTGATGCATTCAATATTACTCTTAATACTTCTAAATAATTGATCATTATTTAGTTGAATTGTTAATTATCATGATAGCGAAAGTTAATTTATGTGTCTTAGTTCATTGTGTTGAATGTTATAAATTACATGTAAGATAGGATACATACATAATTTGTGTAGTTCTTAAAAGAGATCCATCAATCTTAATGAATCATTTAATGTTTTAACTTTGCATGGGAATATAGCAGTTAAGCTTTATAGAGTATTTTCTTTAGACCTCGGGAGAGGCTATGTGAATAATTTAGGGATACTCAACTAATAACCAAATAATTAATTCTTGTTAAAAAAAACAAAGGAGAGGAACTAATTAGTTAAGGTGAAATCATAGTCCTATAATTTTTAACTTATTCATTTAATATCATTTACTTATTTGCATTTAAATTTACTTTTGATTTTCTATCAATCAAACTTCATTTGCCAAATAAAATTAGGGTTATACAAAGCATTGGGAATTAGTTTATAAAAATTCTCGTGGGACGATACTCATCTCATCACTTTATTACTTGTTCGACTCATACACTTGGGATTTTGCACAACAAGTTTTTAATGCCGTTGCCGGGAATTGTTTGTTTAAATTAATACTGATACTACATAACTCAAATTTTAATTTAGTATTTTATATTTATTTTTAATTTGTTTTCTTTTTTATTTCTTGCATGTATTTTACACGATTGGTTCTACCACCTATTATTAATTTATTTTAATTTTGTTATTTAATTTTCTTTATATAATCGGTTCTACCACCTATTGTTAATTTATTTTAGTTTGTTATTTATTACTTTATTTTATATGGTTGTTTCTACCACCTATTGTTAATTTATTTACTTATTTATTGCTTTATTTTATATGGTTGGTTTTACCACCTATTGTTAATTTATTTTAGTTGTTTATTACTTTATTTTTATTTTTATTTCAAGAGAAAGGTTTTACTACCTCTTTTATTTTATTTTTATTTTTTATTGTTGTAATATTTTTTCTATAATTGTTGCCTCTTTTTATTTTGTTGTTTCTATGGCATCGTGATCCTCATTCTTGTCGCTTGGTGAAAATTGTTTTCTCTGTGGTGTATGAGAAAATTTGGTGATGAAATTTTGATACTATTTAATACAGAAATTTAGAAAACTTGCAGCAAGAATCGGAAAAAAAAGAGGAAAGCTGAGAGTACTACTCTCGTAGACATGGCTGAAGAACCAAACAACGCACAAAACATGGTGCCAGTACATGCTGAGAATACTCGAGCATTACGTGATTATGCCTACCCACAGTGGGTAATGCCTCGACAATACGATGACCGACCATTGCAGTTAACAATTTTGAGATCAAGTCAGTAATTATCCAGATGGTGCAGAACAATCAATTCGATAGGTCTTTGAACGATGATGCAAATGCCCACATTGACAGCTTTTTGGAGATCTGTGATATTTTTAAACACAATGATGTTACTGATTACGCTATTTGATTGAGATTGTTCCTATTCTCTCTTCGTGACAAAGCCAAAAGCTGGCTTAACTATTTGCCATCAGGGAGTATTACCACATGAGATGTCTTGGCACAAAAATTTATTGCTAAATTCTTTCCACCAGCCAAGACTGCATGACTACAAACTGAGATAGCAACATTCAGACAGTTTGATGGAGAGTTATAATACGAAGCATGGGAAAGATTCAAAGATCTACTAAGAAAGTGTCCAAATTATGGAGTTGTTGATTGGTTGCAACTACACACATTTTATAACGGTTTGGGGAATTCCACGAGAACATTGGTAGATGCCTCAGCTGGCGGAGCACTTTTTGGGCAAACCTCATCAAGCCGTTTAGGACTTACTAGAAGAAATGGCTACAAATGCCTATCAATGGCCATCAGAAAGAGCAACTCCGAGAAAGGTTTTTGGAATATAAGAAAATGATGTCTTAACTAAACTCTCTATTCAAGTTGATACATTAACTAAGCAACTCGGAAACTTAACAGCTAATGCCATTCACACTCAGCCAGGATCTTGTGACTTTTGTAGAGGGGATCATTCCAATAGGCAGTGCGATAACGAACAAACATACCAAGCATTTTTTATGGGCAATAGATAACAAAATAACTCATACTCCAACACATACAATCCAGGATGGAAGAATCATCCAAACTTTGCTTCGAAAAATAACGATCGACCTAGATAACCATATTCGCCACCACTTCAACAACAACAAGCTAACAAACCGTTATTTAAACAAGCACTTGCTCAACTCACTGCAAACACTAATTAATTTTTGATAAGAACAGATACCACACTCCAGAATCAAGTTGCTTCCATCCGGAATCTAGATGTGCAAATGGGTCAGATTTCAAATCTACTAAATGCAAGATCTCAAGGAACCCTACCAAGCAACACAAAGACAAATCCTATACCTTAAGGATATCACATTACGAAGCAGTAAAGGGCTGAAAGATCCTTTCAAAAGAACTAACGAAGAAGAAGAATATAGAAAAATAGAAGAGGAAGTGATGGTTAAAATAAAAAAAGCAGAGAAGCCAAAATCAAAGTTAGTTCCGGACAATCCTACACCATACAAACCACCATTACCTTTCTCTTAGAGATTCAAGAAGCAAAAAATAGATAAGCAATTTTCTAAATTTTTAGAAGTGTTTAAGAAATTGCAAATTAATATCCCTTTTGCAGATGTTCTAGAATAAATGCCTAACTATGTAAAATTTATGAAGGAGATCCTATCAAATAAAAGAAAGTTGGAAGAACATGAAACGATAGCTTTAACCAAAGAATATAGTGCAATCTTGTAGAAAAAGCTGCCGCCCAAACTTAAAGATTCAAGGAGTTTCACGATTCCTTGCACCATTGGTGATTCATTTTTTGATAAAGTATTATGCGATCTTGGTGCAAGCATTAACTTAATGCCATTCTTTGTTTTCAGGAAACTTGGTTTCGGAGAAGCAAAACCTATTACAGTATCCTTATAGCTAGCTGATCGATCAATCAAGTATCCAAGGGGAATTATAGAAGATATATTGGTAAAAGTGGATAAGTTTATATTTCCTGCGAATTTCATCGTGCTAAACATGGAAGAAGATTAAGAAATACCCATTATTTTGGGTAGGCCATTCTTAGCAACCGGAAGAACTCTCATTGATGTGTAGAAAGATCAACTCATAGTAAGAGTTCAAGATGAAGAAGTAACCTTTAATGTGCTAAAAGCGCTTAAACATCCATATGATGTTGGCAACTACATGAGGGTAGATGTAGTGGATGGATGCGTTAAAGAAATACTTCAAACCACTGCTCCACAAGATCCGCTTGAAGCTTGCCTAATTGGAACGCCAAACTCAGAAAGTTTGAACATCATTGAATGTGTTAACCAATTGGAAGCTTCATCCTCCATCTTCATCAAATGACTATTTGAGGCACTTGGAACAAGTAAGAGACAACCAGTACCATCAATAAAAAAACCACCAGAGTTGGAGCTTAAGCCACTTCCAATTAATCTCAGGTATGCATTTTTAGATGATTCATCTACACTGTCTGTTATTGTTTCTTCTTCTCTGAGTATGGAATATGAGAAAAAGCTTTTGAGAATGTTATGAAAACACAAGATGGCTATTGGATGGTCAATCGCGGACATTAAAGGAATTAGTCCATCTATATGCCAACACAAGATTCTAATGGAAGACATGCACTGGCCATCCATTGAGCACCAAAGACGTTTAAATCCAAACATGAAAGAAGTTGTCCGAACAGAGGTACTTAAACTTTTGGATTCAAGTATCATTTATCCCATTTTGGACAGCAAATGGGTAAGCCCGGTACAAGTGGTACCAAAGAAAAGAGGAATGATGGTGGTCACTAATGAAAATAATGAGTTAATTCTGACACAAACAGTAACCGAATGGAGAGTGTGCATTGACTATAGGAAACTAAATAAAACGACCAGAAAAGACCATTTTCATTTACCATTCATTTATCAGATACTCGATAGGTTAGCTAGACCCCTTACTATTATTTCATTGACGATTATTTTAGTTACAATCAGATTTCTATAGCACTTGAGAAGCAAGAAAAGACTATGTTCACATGCCCATACGAAACGTTCGCGTTTCGGAGAATGTCATTTGGTCTATGTAATGCACTAGCCACCTTTCAACAGTGCATGATGTCGATTTTCTCAGACACGGTAGAGCACTTCATCGAGGTATTTATGGATGATTTTTCAGTTTTTGGCTCATCATTTGATTCTTGTTTAGATAACTTAGCGCAGGTACTGAAAAGATGCGAAAAGACATACCTGATTCTTAATTAGGTGAAATGCTATTTCATAGTACAAGAAGGGATCGCCTTGAGTCATAAAGTTTCAGCTAAGGGCATTAAGGTTGATAGAGCTAAGATTGAGACAATTGAGAAGCTACCACCACCAGCATCTGTAAAAGTTGTTCAAAGCTTCTTAGGGCATGCAGAATTTTATAGAAGATTCATCAAGAACTTTTCAAAGATCACAAAGCCATTGTGCAATTTGCTCTAGAAGGATGTTTCATTTCACTTCAATAATACATGTAGGGAGGCAGTTGAGATACTGAAAAAGGCCTTTATGACAGCCCCAGTCGTTGTTGCACCCGACTGGGTTTTATCTTTTGAGTTGATGTGTGATGCTAGTGATTATGCCATCGGAGTCGTGCTAGGGCAACATATTGGTAAGATTTTCCATACTATTTATTATGCTAGTGGTACACTAACCGATGCACAGGTCAACTACGCTACCATTAAGAAAGAGCTCCTGGCCGTGGTCTTCGCATTTGACAATTTTTGATCATACTTGATCGGCTCTTAAGTCATTGTATTTATGGACCACTCAGTCATCAAATACCTTTTGGTGAAAAAAAAGATGAAAAACCACGCCTTATCCGATGGGTCCTTCTACTGCAAGAGTTTGACTTAGAGATTCGAGACAAGAAGGAAAGTGAAAATGTGGTAGCCGACCATCTATCTAGACTAGAGCAACGAGGAGATAAGGACAATCTCGACACAGCAATCAAGGAAAATTTCTCCGATAAACAGCTTTTCATTTTGGATACAAGCGACATACCATGGTACACTAATTTGTTAATTTTCTTTCTCACAATGTTTATCCACCTAACCTTTCATGATAGCAAAAGAAAATTTTTTTGGCAGATGTCAAACATTACTATTGGGATGAGCATTTCCTATATAAGTTATATCTAGATCAGATCCTTCGACGATGTGTCTCGAAAGGTGAAGCACGAGATATTCTCTACCATTGTCATGTATTTGAATATGGTGGACATTTTGGGGCTAATCGAACTGCAAGCAAAATTCTTCAATCTGGATACTATTGGCCTACCATTTTCAAAGATGCTCAAGTATACGTTATAGTATGTGATCGGTGCCAACGCATAGGTAATATTTCACGAAGACGTGAGATGCCTCTAAATAATATTTTAGAAGTGGAATTGTTCGAATGTTTGGGGTATTGATTTCATGGGACCATTCTCATCTTCTTTTAAGAATCTCTACATTATGGTGGCCGTAAATTATGTTTCAAAATGAGTTGAAGCCATTGCCGCACCAACCAATGACTCTAAAGTAGTGGTGAAATTTCTGCATAAAAACATTTTCACCAGATTTGGAACTCTAAGAGTAATCATCAGTGATGAAGGGAAGCATTTCTACAACAAGTATTTGGATGCTCTTCTAGCGAAATACGGGGTCAAACATAAAGTTGCTACAGCTTATCACTCGCAGACAAGTGGACAAGCTGAAATCTCAAATTGAGAACTGAAATAGATTTTGGAAATGACTATGAGTGCATCTCGAAAAGACTAGTCAAAAAAGCTTAATGATGCACTATGGGCCTATAGAACAATGTTCAAAACACCGATTAGGATGTCTCCATACAGGTTGGTATTCGGAAAAGCATGCCATATACCCATTAAACTTGAGTACCGTGCATATTGGGCTATCAAAAAGTTAAATTTCGACATAAGAGCATCAAGAGCTTTGCGAAGGTCAAAACTCAACGAGATGGACGAATTTCGTCATGGTGTATACGAAAACTCCAAGCTTCACAAAGAACGCACCAAAAAGTGGCATGATCAGCGTATCCTAAACAGAGAGTTTACACTAGGATAAAAGATTCTTTTATTTAATTCACATTTACGTTTATTCCAAGTAAGCTGGGCTCTAAATGGTCTAAGCCCTTTACAGTTATTCAAATATTTTTACAAGGTGCCGTTGAAATTCAAAGTACGGATCGTAGATTTAAAGTCAATAGACAAAGACTCAAAGCTTACATGGATAGTGGAGAACCTCAATAGAAATCCACTATCGCTCTTTTAGACCTAAATTAAAACGTGTTTCAATAGTCTAGCTAACGACTATAAATTAAGTGCTTATTGGGAGAAAACCCAAGTTTTTCTTCTCAATTACTTTTCTTTTGTTTGTGTGGTTATTGTTTTTCTTTGATAAATTTCTTTTCTCTTTTTAGTTATGGAGGCAAGTCTTGCAACACTTAAAAATCAGTTCCCTACTCTTCCTCAAGATGTACTTAAAAAGATTTACAAGTGCAAATTGGAAAGGATGAAGACACTAACATGTGTGGGTCTTCCCGAGCATTTTTAGTAGATCATTGAAGCTAAAGTACGTCTAACAGGTGAGTTGAATGATTCATTCATTAAATGTTTACCAAGTCTAGGAAGAAGTTCTTACTCAAAAAAGAGGAGAGCTAAGAGAATGAAAGTCTGCCATAAGTGTGCAAGATGGAACTGCGACACACGCTATAAAAATCATAGATATTTGTCCATAAATCGAGAAGATAAAATTAATTGTATAAAGTATTGGCTGAGTAAGGAGTCACTGGATAATATCCTTAAGACTCTTAAGACGCATCCTTATAGAGTGGTTCAACGCATTCTTTTAAATTTATGAGAGTTATTCAAAAATGAGAAATAGCATTACAGTCTTGGGAATCTAATATTAAAAGACCATGTTCGCCAGTTAATAAGAAAATTAGATGGGAAGCCAATCCTCGACTCACAGAAGGCGTTTAAGCCGTTTCTGGATGTAAAACCAGATGAAGATGTGAGCTACAATCACAACTACCATAGAGTATCAGGTGTACTGTTTATTTTTGAAATTTTTATGCATATCTTTAACTTTTTGACTTTTTCTTACAGATTTTTCTATGTTTAGCGGTTCGTTTTAAATTACTTTTTCGACAATTGTGCTTACTTTTTCAATAATTGTGCTTACTTTTTGACATTTGTGTTATAATAAACATTGGAGACAATGTCTCAAATAAGTTTAGGGGTATAATTTAGTCATTACTGGTCCGATTGGAAACCAAAAGATGGCAAAGTAAGGAGTTCATTTTGTACTCTTGATATGCATCTTTGTTTTCTATAAAAAAAATAATAAAAAAAATTGTAACTACTACAGACAAAATAACTTCACCTCAAAAACATATATATGAAATAGTCATTCTTTAGATCTGTATTAATTTTTAAATTTTTTACTTTTACTTAGCCTTTTGATATAATTAAAGCACACTATTGTGATAATGAGAGTGATCTTAACCCAAAACTCGGCGACATGGAAAAGTTATGTTTTCTTACGATGCTCAAATAAAATAATTTAGTATGTATTTCCTAAAAAAAAAAAAAAAAGCAGGACAATGTTTCAATGCCTTTATATAAGCTAAGTAACTGGGAATCTGTATTACAAATATAGATTTTCACTTAAAAAGGCGTATCCAAGGTATGAGTATGCAAAGCATACTAGTGTAAATATTTCACTAAGTAACTGGAGATTTATATCACAAATATGAATTTTCACGTAAAAAGGTGATCCATTTTCTAGGACCAGCCACATAAAAAAAATTAAAATAAATAAAAAATAATAAAAAAAATAAAAAATAAAAAATAAAGGAAAATATATATACATACATATATATATATATATATATTAAATAATGTTAAGTTTGTAGTTTACTTCGTTAAAACAAGTTGCTAGAGTTAAGGGTTTGGGTCATTCAAGTTGTCCATCCACATGCAAACTGCAAGGAGCTTGGTAAGGTCGTTTAACCCATTAATTAATATTCAGATCTCTATAATGATTGTTTTGTCCCAAGTTAATGATTATGAGCTATTGATTTTGAAGTTAGTTCGGAGTTTGTTTTGTTCGAGGACAAGCAAAATCTTAAGTTTGAGGGTATGATAACTCTATTTTTATAGTATTATTTTATCTATTTAAATATGAAATTTAACTTAGATATTGTTGATTTTGTTATTATTAAATAAATTATTACATCTCAGTGTATTTTTTATTTTTTTATGATAAAACTGATGGAAAACGGATATTAATGAATAAATTAGTTTATTCATTATTGATTATATAAATGGTTAATATTTAATTCTTTAATTTTGATTAAAGAAATCATTAGTAGAAATATATATATATATATCTTTTTAATATATTAATAAGATTAATATATTAAAACAAAGCATTAATATGATTAATGGTCATTAATATGATTAATGGTCATTTAATGATTATTTAGAATTCATGTATCATTGTTGGACACTTGGTATGTTTTTATTCATTTGATGAATAAAAGGCATGTGTGTGTGACACATGGATAAATTGAAATCATTCATTTAAGTGAAAAATTACGTGAAGAATTATTCAATTTGAAATTGAATAAATAAAAAGACTTAAATGTTAAGTGGAGAATTAAGTGCTAAGTGTTTGTTGGCATTATTATTTAATTTTTCATTTTCATTATTTTTCCATCTATAAATAGTGAGCAATGAAGATTGTGCTGGTAAGTTAGTTTTGGTTTTGAAACACAACATGGAGGAGGAGAATAGCACAAGTCATTAGAGAGAGAGAGAGAAAGACCTTGGAGAGGAGGAACAAAGCATAGGAGGAAACTCTACGGCGAAGTTTCAAATCACTAAGTTTTTCCGATCTTTTATTATGTTTTGTTATTTAATATTTGTTGTGTTTTATTTTGTTATGGAGTAGATTTATTTTTCTAGAGTTATGATGTAACCTAACTTTAATGTTTCGACCCTTTATTTAATTTAATTATGGATTTTCTATTTTGGTTAATACATTCAATATTACTCTTAATGCTTTTAAATAATTGATCACTATTTAGTTGAATTTTTAATCATAATGATAGCGGAAGCTAATTTATGTGTCTTAATTCATTGTGTTGAACGTTATAAATTACATGTAGGATAGGAATATACCTATATGGTTTGTGTAACTCTTAAAATAGGTCTATCAATCTTAATGAATCCTTTAATGTTTTAATTTTGCATGGGAACATAACAGTTAAGCTTTATAGGGTATTTTTCTTAGACCTCGAGAGAGGTTATGTGAATAATTTATGGATATTCAACTAGCAACCATATAATTAATTCTTGTTAAAAAGAACAAAGGGGAGGAACTAATTAATTAAGGTAAAATAATAACCCTAGAGCTTTTAGCTTATTAATTTAATCTCATTAACTTATTTGTATTTAAATTTACTTTTGATTTTCTATCAATCAAACTTCATTTGCCAAATAAAATTAAGGTTATACCAAGCATTGGGAATTAGTTTACAGCAATTCTCGTGGGACGATACTCATCTCATCATTTTATTATTTGTTCGACTCGTACATTTACGATTTTGCATAACACCTTAATTGGTCACCACTCTTTTATGAATTCTTGGCAATGTTCTTTTAATATTTCAATATATATATATATATATATATTCTATCTATTATAGAGTAGTGAATTCTACTTTTAGAAAGGATAAAATTAATTTACAACGAGTACTAACTACTAAAGCTGTGGCTGTGGCCGGTTGTTATACTCTATTATGTGCATGTGACTGAATATTTAACATAACTTTATTTTATTATGATTGTAATATTATGGAAATAATTATTATAACTTTCTTTTAAATCGACATGGCTTTTCAAGATGGAAAGAAATTGGGTGGCAGCAGAAGCGAAGGGCCGACAAGAAACTTTCCAAAGAGGCTGATTCTAGAGAACAAAGGAAGAAGTGTGTGAAGAAGAGCCCCAAGACATACAAGATCCACTCATTCAAAGTCCTAATAGATTACAACCAGAAGCCCACATTTATCTCAACAATTAAATCAAAGAACGATTGCTGGAAGTGATTGTGACACCAACATAAGTAACATTATAATATTAAATTTATTTTACAAAAATTTTATGAATATAAGTCTTTTGGGTTATTATTATGGGTTAGACTTACTTAACTATAAATGTTTATAATGAAATTTTAGTTAATTTATTTAGTATTAAGTTTCTCAAAACCACAAGAAAAACCCTAAAGTATATATAAGTTATTTTTCTATATGAATGATTTCTAAAAAAAAATATACGCTTGTTTCAAAGGAAGTTAGGGTTTCATATAAGAAGAATTAGAGATTGAAGGTAAGTCTAAGATATTTCTCTATTTTTTATGCTAATGATGATTATTAAGAGTTTAGTATGCAATTGTTGTTATATATGCTTCATAAAATATGTTAACTAGCAGGATCTATAACCTATTTTGGAATGTTTAGGTGTGAATTTCTCTTAATATTAGATTAATCGTTATTGTTTGTGAAGAATGAATAGAAGAAAGAGAAGTTTTGTAAAGTTTATGTATGACAGTAGATCAATTCGAAAAATTTATAAATTCATGTATAACAAATTTTGAAAAATTGACTATTATAATTAAACAAGACATCTGCAAGGTCACCATAAATTTTGTTTCATAAAAAAAAAATTATGTTTTCAATTTTTAATGATTTTTTGAATCCAACCATAGGATGCTAAAAAACTATTCATTTTTTCAGAATTTATAAATGACAAAATTATTTTGGTTAGCCACATTATCTTCAAAAATTATTAAATTTTACATATTGATTTATAATGGTGTTTGATATATCGTATTAAAATTTTAGGATCAAAATTTATGTTTTCAAATTATTATAAAATTTTGAATGAATATGACTCACTACAAAATTTTGTTTAGTAGAATCTGAAAATAGAAATTTAAAATTTATTTAAAATAGTTATAGTTGGAATTTAGGCCCAAAAATTTTATTATTTTACTTTCTATGTTTCCATATCATCTTTGCAAAATAATAGGATAATTGGGCATGTATTATATTTTCTAAAAATAAAAAATTAGGGGCTACATACTCAGCATATTTTTTGCACTGTTATGATAAGTAAACAAAACAAGAATATGACAAGATATAGTTTTATGTGGATTTAGGAGTCAATATTTTTATATAAAATTATATTATAATTCCTAAATATTATGTTTTGATTTCATGATAAAAAAAATCATTTAAGGTATAAGAAAAATCCTTACACAACATAATGTTAGATTTGGTAAATTAAAGAATATTAAATTGTCAAATAAATAAGATGATTTAAGTAGTACAACTAAGACCTAATGAGTTATATTATATTTTGTGAGTGTATATGAGATTTATGAATGTTAATATTTGATAATAGGTCAAAATATTTAAGTTAGTTTGATTGTAATTGTCAAGAGGTAAGCATATTAAACTTTTTAAAAAAGAATCTCAATAAACGTACGTATATGTTTGATTGTGTTTTTAAGAATATTTTTCATTATATGTTATTATGAAAGTATTGATTTTCACATTGTTATATATTTATGTGATTGTTCATGATTATGTGTTATTGTGATTGTTTTTAAGTCACATGCATTGACATTAAAGTATGAACATGTACATTGTGTTTTAAGTGATAAGAAAATAATTTTATAAGAAAAGTGTTAATGAAAATTAAGATTTGTGTATTAGAGTATCAAACTTCATTACTTACTTAATTGGCAATTACAAGTTTATAAGGAACCATTATAAGTGTGATTATTCCTTTAGGTTTGATATATTAATAAGTATTATTAAGTGTTTTATATTATTTGTGAGATACTCTTGAGGGTACCCCTAGGTATAGTGTATTTTCACATTCATGTCACGACGTATTTGTATATATGAGAATACTTACTGCTGACCAAGATAAGAAAGTAACTTTTACATTCGGGTACTAGTGTTTATTGTTTTTGAAATCATATGTCTCACTTGAGCTTACCTCACATATGTTATATCATAGACGTGTGACATTGGCTCAATTAATAATAAGTAATAAGTGAAATCGTACTAAGTAGTAATTTAACGAAAATATTTTTAGTAAATTTTAAAAGAAAACTTCTACATTATTTAAGTGTGATGAAACTTTTGAAACGATCATAGTTTTCATCTCCTAACATATCATATGCACGCATTGTATATAATATATTTTGTATATATGAAAAACTAATATACTTACTTAACTTAAAACTTTTTATAGTTTATTATAATTCTCATATAATTGAAATTAAACTTATAGTGGATAGATTTAACTGAGTTTTTGTTGATTCTTAGTTCTTTAGAATTTAAAACTTCTGCTGTTATATGTTTTATAAATTTTTTAAAAAGTTTTTTGTGATTAATGAATATTTATAAGAATATACGAGTTAAATTTTAATGTTTATGTGTTATTTAAGTTTTGTAAGTTAAGAAAAATTACACTTCATATTCTTCCGAATTTGGTGGCATTATAATGTGAGAGAGAGAATTTGAATTGGAAAAAATATGAGAAACTGGTTAGTTAGAAGTTTAATTGAAACATAATTCAATAATTTATTTTGAGAATTAATTTAGTAATCTCAAATAATGTAATGATGTAAACTAAATGCTTCCCTTTTGAGTATTCTAATTCTAGATACAAGATTTATTATTTATATGATAATGTATGAATTCTAGATATTTGGGAAGAGTGAACAGTCTTGAAACCCGAACTTATGGACAAAGTTCAACAAATTATTGGTTAACTGATTTGATAGAAGAGACAGTCTACAGAGGGAAACTTGAACCAATAATTGTCAAAATAGGTGAGGCCGTGAGGGTAGAAGAGTGAATGCGGATGTTGAATCGGAGACCGAGGTGTCTTTGGTAACCTTATGTATTTTTACTCTGTTATCGTTTGCTGTCACGATAGAAATGATAAAACATAAGGCCATTAATAACCCAACGACCATATTATATATATCTTGTGGACCACAACAGTTAAAAGCAAACTTGAGAAATGAAAGCAAAGTACTTTGGTTGGTTTCGTCATAACGTTAAATACTGAAAGCTTCAGTTGAGTGAATCCCGTACAAATAGTTCAGGATTGAACACTTTACATGTAAGCATGAAAACATAAATTATATTTTAAATCTTTAAAACTTAAATGCGAAAGTCTAAAGAACTTACCCCTTGCCATTGATGTTTTACTTGCTGTTTTTAACGTTAGTAAAAATCTTCCAAACTCTCTTAATTCTCACTAGATGGAGTTTTCAGAGGATAACGAGCTCAAGGGCCTTTACCAAGAATGACTTCCTATTTATAGGTTTTTCTATCAAAAATCGTTTTTGAGAAGTTTGTTGCAGTTCTTGGAAGTTATCACCCTTAATGGTTATTACTAGCAGTTGAAAAAACGTATGAGACATTTTTATGGCACTAGGGAAAGTTATGGACCACTTATAGTGGTTTTCATAACCACTAACATTCTTTCACTTGGTTCATAAATTTTCCAAATCATAATATTGAAGAAACAAACATATGAATTATGGCAATAGGTTATCAAAATTGACAACTTTTCTTTCATGTATTACAATAGATTATGTTTCTTATCGACCTATCCATATGTGGTAACTTAATGAATAAACCCTATGTTTATTCTTGGTCTTACTTAATGACCTTAACTTAATGAATAAACCTCATGTTTATTCTAGGTCCAATCATAATGATTTTTCCCTCAAATAAATGCGCGCGTATAATGAGAAAATATTATATAAATAGAGTTTCATTAATAAATTATATGCACATATACAATAATTTACATAATGGAACTAAGTCTCATTCGATCCACATGATCCTTAAAACCCTTAAGTGGCATGCCTTTTGTCAAAAGATCAACTATCATTAATCTAGTGCTGACGTGTTTAATGACCACTTTATTTTTCTTAACACGTTTTTTGATGGCTAAGTATTTGATGTCGATGTGTTTACTTCGACTACCACTTTTATTATTCTTAGCCAAAAATACAGCAGCTCAATTATCACAATATATCCTCAATGGCTTAGAAACAAAATCCGCAATTCTAAGCCTAGACATGAAACTCTTTAACCATACTTCATGTGAGGTAGCCTCAAAACACGAAAAGAACTCGGCCTCCATAGTGGAAGTAGCAATCAATATTTGCTTAGTGCACCTCTAAGATATAGCTCCGCTAGTTAGCATAAAGATGTATTCAGAAGTTGACTTTCTTGAATCATCACAGCCAGCGAAGTCAGAATCTGAGTAGCTAACTACCACTTTTATTATTCTTAGCCAAAAATACAGCAGCTGAATTATCATAATATATCCTCAATGGCTTAGAAACAAAATCCACAATTCTAAGCTTAGACATGAAACTCTTTAACCATACTTCATGTGAGGTAGCCTCAAAACACGAAAAGAACTCGGCCTCCATAGTGGAAGTAGCAATCAATGTTTGCTTAGTGCTCCTCTAAGATATAGCTCCGTTAGCTAGCATAAAGATGTATCTAGAAGTTGACTTTCTTGAATCATCACAGCTAGCGAAGTTAGAATCTGAGTAGCTAACTACTTTCAAATTGTCAGTTCGTCTGTATATAAGCATGTAATCCTTAATCCTTTGAAGATATTTCAAGACTTTCTTTGCAGCTTTCCAGTGGTCCATACTTGGGTTACTCTAATATCGTCCCAACATTCTAACTGCGAAAACAATGTCAGGTCTGGTACAGACTTGAGCATACATCATACTTCTAACAGCTAAAGCATATGGAATGTTGTTCATTTGTTCCTTTTTAAAATCATTTCTAGGACATTGATTCAAATTGAACTTATCACCCTTGACAATTGGTGCTACACTTGGTAAACAATCTTTCATTCTGAATCTTTCTAAATTTTCTTGATATAGGTTTTCTAAGATAGACCTAATATTCCTTTATATCTATCTCTATAGATCTTTATACCAATGACATAAGATGCCTCACCCATATCTTTCATTTCAAGATTTTTATAAAGGAATTGTTTCACCTCATGTAGTAACTCTTTATTATTAGTTGCAAGTAAAATATTATCTATATACAAAATAAGGAAACAAATTTTACTCCCACTAACCTTTTGGTATATACATTAATCCATAATATTCTCTTCAAAACCAAATAAAGAGATAACATTATGAAATTTAAGATACAACTGACGGGAGGCTTGTTTCAATCCATATATAGATTTCTTAAGCTTACAAACCAAATGCTCACCATCTTTGGAAGAGAATCCTTCAGGTTATTTCATGTAAACCTCTTCTTCCAAATTTCTATTGAAAAATGTCGTTTTCACATCCATTTGATGTAGCTCTATATCAAAATGAGCTACTGATGCCATAATTAATCGGAGAGAATAATTTTTAGACATAGAAGAAAAAGTCTCTGTATAATCGATTCCTTCCTTTTGAGTGAATCCTTTAGCAACAAGTCTGGCCTTGTATCTCTCAATGTTGTCCAATGAATCTTTCTTAGTCTTAAAGATTCATTTACACCCGATGGGTTTAAACCCCTTAGGCAATTCAACAAGATCCCAGACTTTGTTTGTTGATTGGAATTTATCTTATCTTTCATGGCATTATACCATAAGTTAGATTCTTGACAACTCATAGCTTATGAAAACGTATCATGATCATTTTCGGCTCCAACATTATAGTCAGATTCTTGTAGATACACAATGTAATCACTAAATATAGATGATTTTTTAATTCTAGTAGATCTTTTTAATGTTGTATCAACAATCTCTTGAGGAGGTTGTTGATCAACTGGTTGTTCAATATTTTCAGATAATTCTTGAACAACTGGATCTACTAGAATATCATCTGCTTGTGGAATTTGATTGTTATTCATTATTGGTTGAATGTCAACCAATGGATAATCAGCACCCGTTTGTACTAGAGGGTGTTATTAATGACAATTAATTGACTATTTGAAGTGAAAGGTTTTGAATGATCTTCTTCAAAAACTATATTCTGAAGTTAATCCCTTCTAGTGATCAAGTCATTCTCAAGAAATTTTACATTTCTTGATTCTACAAACCTATGTGATAAGATAAATAGTAAAATTTATATCCTTTAGACCTTTCTGAATATCCAATAAAATATCCACTAATGGTCCTTGGACTAACTTCTTTTCTTGTGAATTGTAAATTCTTACTTCAAAAGGACAACCCTAAATGCGTATATGTTACAAACTCGATTTCCAACCTTTCTATAACTTAAATGGTGTTTTTGTAACTGCCTTAGTTAGAACACGGTTTAATATATACACAGTTGTCTTAAGAGCTTTAGTCCATAATGACTTAGGAAGTTTAGAGCTACTTAGCATACTCCGCACCATGTCTAATAATGTCCGATTTATTCTTTCAACTATACCATTTTAATCCGAAGAATCAGGCATAATATAGTGAGCAAAAATCCCATGTTCTTGAAGAAACCTCGCAAATGGACTAGGTGCTTGTCCATCCTCAGTGTATTTACCATAATATTCACCACCTTTATCAGATCTCACGATCTTTATTTGCTTATTACATTGTTTCTCTAATTTAGCTTTGAATATTTTAAAAGCATCTAATGCTTGATTCTTAGTATTCAAAAAGTAGAGATACATGTATCGTGAGCAATCATTTATGAAGGTGATACAATACTTCTGACCATACGAGTCTAAGTTAGGACTACATATATTAGTATGTATGATTTCTAATATGTCAAAACTCCTCTTAGCACATTTCTTAGACTTGTTGGTTTGCTTACCTTTAATGCAATCCACACAAGTATCAAAATCAGTAAAATCCAA
>JAXCLQ010000004.1:5258390-5306016 GCA_035584115.1 Cedrela odorata
ATGGATAAGTAGGAAAAGAAAAGTGGAGGCCAATATTGCTTCTTATTTGGGTTTATATTCTAAAAATGTTGAGCTATAATACCATGATCAATTAAAGAATATTCAAAACTATCCTATTAACTTATAAAAAAACCGACAAGGTATAACCTTAAAATGATTGTAACCAGTTTCTTACTTCATTTTACATTAGCTAACTACACTTACCATATTAGCACTAATTGTCGTTTTTAAACCCTCTTAAACATTCAAATAGAAGTAAAATATTTTGAGAAACAAATATAACACCTCCATGTTTCCATTCATTTTCGTCCAAACAACCTGTATCACTATAACTAAATTCACTCTCAAAACTTAAATTTCGGAACCTTCCATACGTTTTGACTAATATAAAATTACAAACAGATCCAGGTAGTTTCGAGATTCCTAACAAACCTCCTCAATGTCTGAAATTCGTCAACATGTAAATCATGTAAAGAAAACATGGCATATGTACAATAATGCATGCATGCATGGTTACCTGAGCAAAGGATTTGTAGCGGAAGAAGAGTGATGAGAAGACCAGAGAACTTCTGGAGGATCAAGAGAGGGGAGCTCGCCACCAGGGACGCCAATGTCTACTAACAAACCGTAATCGAATATCCAGTTGGGATTTTCCGGTGACGACATATCTCCTCCGTATTCGTTGCTTTTCTGCTAATTCACCCCCGGAGGAAACAGGAAATAGCAGTGTGGTGATGGTGTTGCAGAGTTAACAGTGAGTTGAAAAGTAAAAAGATAATAGAAAGGAATGAGTGAATTGTATTGATTGAGATATGAATATGATGGCATCTAAAAGCAAGAGAATATTGAAAAAAAAAATTGGAATAATAAAGGGATTTTGAGAGAGAGACAGAGTCCACACGATCTTCCACTACCACCACAAGAATATATGAGAAAGCAACCCAACACAGCATAACACTATGTTTTTCTTTTTCTCGTTGAAAATTTTCTCTAAAATAACATTATTTTACATTCACATTATATTTATAATTAATTTTAAATTATTTAATTTTATTAATTTTAAATAATTTTATTCTCATAATTATCTAACTTAAAAATACAATAACTACATTATTATACCTGTACTACTGATTAAATTGAATTTATTATTACTATAATACCTCATATTTATTATTATTTTTTAAATTTATATAATAAATAATAAGTAATAAATTTAAATTTATTTACAATAAAATTTATTATAATAAAATTATAATTTTAAAAAAAATTAAAATTAAAATATACTAAAAAATAAAAAAAAATAACGCGAGCACATGCCATTTTTTTTATTTTTTTTATTTTAATTTTTTTAATTTTTAATTTTTTAATTTTTTTAAATCTATATAATAAATAATTTCTCTATTTTTATGTAATTTTTATTATAATAAATTTTATTATAAATAAATTTAATTTTATTACTTATTATTTATTATGTAAATTTAAAAAATTAAAAATTAAAATTAAAAATAAAAAAAAATTAAAAAAAATCATAGCGTGGATACTGTTAACACCTGTAGTGTTAGTTTGTTTTTATATTAGATGGTGATAAAATTATTTAAAATTTATAAAATTAAATTTAGGATGATTACGAATGTAAAATAGGAGGAAAATAAATTTATTTTAAAAACTTTACCTTTTTTCTTTCTCTTTGTGAACCTGATCAAAAATTGAAAGGTTATTGGGCTTCAAATAATAGCTCATTTCTTTCAGTACGATTTCTATAGAACTCCCAATAGTTTCTAAGCACACCCTTTACGTTTTTTTATTGCAAAGATATTGTAGGGAGGGGATAGAACCTAATTATTAAAAAAGCCAATTTATATATTACACCTATCATAATTATTAAATAAGTAATACAAATAAAATAATTTATAATTTTTTTATATTTAATTTAAATTTTTTTGACACTTAAATTCATTCATAATATGATTATTGAACAATTATATCGTACTAACTTATTTATGATTTTGTAAATTTATTTTATATTTTTTAAAAAATAATTATATTTATCATTTTTTAAAATATATTTAATTATATTTAAAATAAAATTAATTAAAATATAAGTATATTATATTATAATATAAAAAATATTAAAATTTTTAATTGTTAACACTGAATTCAATTCAAATGAACATCTATATCATATAATAGTAATACGATACGAAAATTATAGTTACCATCTCAACTACAATACCTAATTCTACCATAATATCCAAATTTTGGAAAGTATTGGACGAGGAGGAATTCTATTGAATAGTGATAAAAGATGATCTCCGTAACATCGACACCTATTGTGTACGTAGCATAACACATAACTCCAAATATGCAATATGCAATTGCTGGGTATTTCCAAAAGCAATAATTTCATTTATAATCTTTATGAAAACTACCGCAGACAAATTTTCTGCATAATCCAATAACTTCCCTCTTATATGCACAAACGATTCCCAGAATTCAGAAAATCAAACACAGCCAACTTTGATCAATTTATAGTGAATTCATTCAATACATACATATGTTCGTTACGTAATTCACGATTGTAATCAATCATGACGATAATCGAACACTTGAAAGCAACAATCAAGGACTTAACACTCCTGTTTAATGCCAAAACCAGCACAACCACATCTTTTACATATTCAAAATATGTATATAATCAAACCCGACTGATTAGGCTATATATAAACGAATGGATAGAACAAAACTATCAATCCTTTTCCTTATCTCTTCAGGATTTGCACCAACTAGCTTGTCAACTACAGCACCTTCCCTCATCAGCACAAATGTCGGCATGGCCTTTACCTCCAATTTAGATGCCACATCCTGACCAGAAACGCATATAATCAAACAATAAATATCAAACTTTTGAAAGGCAGATAGCAAGCATCAGTTTACAAGCCCTCTCTTTCTCAGGTGATTATAATGAACAGATAAATGATTATCTAAACACATGAGCATCACCTGCAAAAGATGGTTTGATTTGCTGATTATGATCATCTGATTATCATGACACTTACCAACGAAAGACCTTTCAAATTGATAATGGACAAGCAGGACAACATTTTTATGGTTATTTGGTAGAATTTCTAGTACCAAAATCAGGATATTGTACATATGGCTTATGTTGAATATACGAAAACATAATATCTTATAAAATAATTGGGTAATATTTTCAAGAAGACCATAAAATTATTCAGAAATTTTACCAATAACCCAATCACATGTCAGACAGACATGGAAAACTATGAAATTAACAGATGGATGTAAGAAATTACATTCAAATACCAAACCCAATATCACCTCTTCCATGGGGTAACATACTAAACTTGGTAGATGCATATTATTTAGATATAACTAATACTAAAACAAAAAATAATATTTATATAAAATGAGATACGTATCCTCAGCTTCCCAGGTTGCCATGTATGTATATTGTATCAAGTATATCTTCATTTTTCTTTTTATAGAAAATTTTATCATATCTTCATATTATCAAACGAGTTTTATAAACAAAATAAAAATTCAATTTCCAAATTGAATGTGAAGAACATTTCCCATGCATACATACCCAATAGACAATATATCATTCCGCATGCTATATTTGGAGAAAAAAACATTCTAAACATTCAGGTTTTAGATCTGCAACAGCATTAACCCATTCAAGAAAAGGATATATTAAACAGAGTAAACACAATAAATGAATACCTTAACATCATCAACATCAACAGAGAGAAACAGAACATCAGGATAAGCTGAGGCCAGTCCTTCAAAGAATGGGTTCATGGCCACAGAAGGCTTACACCATGAAGCAGTAAAGTGTACAACTATCTGCATTAATTACATAGAATATCATAGTCACAGTCACAACTTCTCATGATCAAGACTAGGTTATGGACAGAAAGAATTTTTTGTACAACCAATTGCAGAATTGGGAAGAAAGAAAATGAACTTACGGGGCAGACTTGGTTGTTGGCTTGGGAGAGAAAGAGTTCCCAAGATTGAACTGAATCAACTTTGACAACTCTAGACTTGTTTTGCTGTTCTTGACCTTCCATGACTTTCTTCTTCTCCTTCTTCCTTCCGCTTGTTTAGTTATTGGACTCCTTTTGGAAAACAGATATATACTGTTTCTGGTGTGACAGGGTGCTTTCCAGTTTCCTTGCTGTCGCAGGATTTTAGATTAGACAAAATATGAAAGGCTTAGAAATGGGCCCACTCTTCTTCTGACTATCTGTTATTATCTATGTGGGTCCCACTTTCCTTTTTGTGCTGTGAACAAAATGTTGACTTTCCTGACTAAAAGATTAAACAGAATAAAACCCGATTAGAAAAAGGAATTCAAAATTTCCTGTAGTCAGTGTCTATCCATTGTGATTGGTATTTTTGTAAATTACTAATGTAACATGCAACCGTTACCCTGTCGTCACGGCTGTAAACGGAAAATAGAGCGATGAATGATGGCAATTTTTTAACACAGATCAGTTTATTTGTGTAACATTCATATAAAATTAACATAAATAATATAATACTATTATTAAACAAAAAAATGTAAAAAATAAAATTAATAATAATATTAAATCAAATTTAAAATTTTTAACATTTATTTACCACACAATTAATTATTAAAATAATTATATTTTATTAACTCAGCTATTATTTAATAAATTTATTTTATAATTTTAAAAATTTAGTTATAATTATTAAATTTTTAAAAATAGATAATTATATTTAAAATAAATTAATTAATATTAAATAGATAATTCAATTATAATTTATTAAACTATTTAATAATTGTATTAATTTAAAATTTTTAATTTTTAATACTATTATTGAATAAATCAAAATCAAATTTATATTTATATTTATATTCATTTAACACAACACAAATCTAACACCAAAACACAAATTCAAACCACACTGAATAATTAAGAAAATGGGACGCATCCTATCCGTTCTTACAGTAAAATATTGGCTCCTAAAGATTGAGGTTAGGTTCATTAGGAAGCTAGTGAAATTGGTTCCGCATTCTAGATCTTCCACAGTAAGAAAAAAAAAATAGTAAAAGGGTTTCATTTCATAATCAATTCTCTGTTAATTAGTAGGCAGGCTAGTGAGCATTACAGACTTCAAATTATGTTCATCAACTGATGAACTTTATCGTACAACAAACAATAGTCACGTTAATAAGCCAATAAATTTACTATCAAACCATAAGCAGCTATATCAATCCTACTTTCAGAATGACAATACCCCTCTCCAATGCACTCATTATAAACATGGCAACAAAACACATCACGATTTCTTCAACCATAACTCAAGCGAGAATCAGCAACTGGCCGCAAAGTCATTTGGCGTCTAGGCACCCCAATTTCGCAGGCATTAACTCTGGCTGCAAATCGCAGAGAGCAGAGCGACTCACCCAAGGAAGAAGGATCCGGTGAAACGTTTACAAACATTAAGGTTTTAGAGTCCCCACCAAGACAAGGCTGTTTTTTCATGTCAAGTTCAAGTTAGAAAGACATACATTCATTTAAGTAAGACAAATATGAAAATTGCAGACACATTTCTTAGAGTAAGCAAACACTCAATATATTCTTAGATATTGCATTTAGAAGGTTTATTTAAATGTTAACTACAAGTTAATGTTTCATGCTTACTAAAAAAATCTGGTTAGCAAGTTTTCAACTATACAGTACATTGGCTTCACACTCACTATACAAAGCATAGGAGCTACCATAACTTATTTAATCTATTTTCTTCTTCTGAAAATTGGAGAGGGAATGTCACTGATCTCTATGAATGGAAAAGCACACAAGGTCTAAAAATCTTTGGAAACTGCATTACCTGAAGAAGATATGTCAACTTCGAGTTCCTAAATGGAACATGATCCTCCTTCTTTGCCAATGCAAATATAACATCACTCAAAGATGATAAGCTTTTATTTATGGCCTGATTGTATAAAGAAGTCAGCACAATTGTACAAAGCACATAAAAAACAAAGACAAATGTCCTGATTTTGTAGCTAAAAGTTTCAAAACAATCCTGTCAATAACATATATTATACATTATACAGCAAAAACTAATATTTCAAAAAGGCTCAGTTCAGATATTTTAAGTAAAGACACCTGAGTTTCTTTCAACCGATCACCAGTTGCTCCACTTCTTGACAGTCGCTCACTTCCAGCTAGATCAATGAGGTTTAAGACTCCCTGCACTTGTTGTTCAGTAGTCTAGCGAAGCAAAGAGAGAATACATCAGGAAAAAAAATATGTAAACAAGTAATAAGGACATACATGATTGTAGTATTAGAAGAACATGTACCTCGTTTACTCCCGATATTCTTAATGTGAAGACAAAATGACTCCTTGATGAGTACTCGTTCATTTGCGTCTTGCCCACAGACCTGGAAATAAGAAAATCGCATTATAAGTTCGATATTTTATTCTAGTTATTCATTCCAAGAGCAAGCATATTATGAGGGGGGAAAAAAGTAAAATAAATATTTGGTTCAGAAAATAAATATCTGCAGTCATTTTAAAATCTGTATTTCCATAAAAAAATTATTACATAAAAGAAAATTACTACAGTGTATTCCCATTGTTTAATCAAAAAGAAGCATTCTAGGACATAAGAACATCTGCGCTAAAGCATTTACCTGCTTTGTGCAGCTTGCTGTAAAAGAGATGATATCTCTGATATACTGCAGACATCAACAATTGTAAGGTCGCTGACATTTGTGTTCCCATTTGCATCATGTTTAATCGTATACTGCTTTCCAGGAACACCATTTTCTGTACGTGTCAAATCTGAACCACTAGCTCGACTTGTTGACAACAGATCACGGATGGTTTCATTATATATCTCCAACATTGAGGCCTAGAATTTTTAGAAATTAAAGCAAAAGTTGAATTAGCAAGTGTTAAAAGAAAAGGGAAATATATATATATATATATATGTGTGTGTGTGTGTGTGCGCGCGCGCGTTGAATTAGCAAGTGTTAAAAGAAAAGGGAAATATATATATATATATATGTGTGTGTGTGCGCGCGTGCGCGCGTGCGTGGGGTGATTGTTTGTACCTGCATTTTGTATTTCCAGCCCTGTGCTGAAAGGGACTGACTGATTTGAAATATCTGTTCCAACGAGCGTGGTATCAGCCCTTTCTGTTCCGGGGCTTCTGGCTTACCCATCATAGTATATGTTTTGCCTGAACCTGTTTGACCGTAAGCAAATATGCAAACCTGCAGTACAGAATGCATCAAACAAAAGATTGAAGACAGGTTTTTATTCATGTGACCATAAAATTTTAGTTTCTGTTTCCAATGCGCTTACAAAAAGGAGTTTTCCAAAATTTGACTCAGTAAGCGATGATAGAAGGTTTTTGTTTGCAATGATAAAGATGTCAGTAATTGTTAAGTTTAATCTCATAGAACAGCAAAATGATAATGAAACTTGCCAAGTCAGCCACAGAAATCAAACAAAACTAACCCTATTCATCAATTAGGACGACTTATGATGAATCTTTTAAATATAGAACTTGATCTTCAATGCGAAAATCAATCAGCTAAAACTCAAATTTATGAGTTAAAACATGGTGCATTATCACCCAACCCAAGTAAGGCCACGCCACGGTGCTCTAAAACTTCTATCTAAATTCTAAGTGAAAGAGTTTAACATGAAATAATCTAATCACCTTATAGCCATCAAGGGCACTCTGTACCAGCTGTGATATTTCTACAAAAACATCCTGCTGAGAAGCCTCATGACTGAAAACTTTGTCAAATGTAAAAGGATATTTCTGCCCTGCTCACAATATAATAGCACTAAAGCTTTAGTGGTAAATAGCAAGCATTAACAGAGTAAAGATGTAAACACTTCAAGTCATTCTCCTATGTAACTTGATCAAATTGGTGACAAATTTACTAATATATTCATACCACTTTGTACCAGATCGATGCCCCTGCCAAGCGATTCCACAGATGAAGGATATGCAACAACAGAAGCATCTGTTCCAACACCATCATCTGGTAACAAAGGACGCACTCGACAGAACACTCGAATATTTCCTTTCAGTTCCTGTGGTAGAAAGTGGTATATTACCATTTTTAGCAGCATATACAGTAAATAATGACTTGTAGAGAGAAAGGTGCTTTCCCATCTTCTTAACCCAAAATGCTTCAGAGGAACGGTTTTTTTTTAGGGTACTTCCAGGAAAGTAAAAGAACACTACCAGAATAGTATTATGCAGCCTTTTCCGTAATTTCTCTCCTTCAATAAGTTGATGTTCTGCCTCTGCCAGGCGATCTTGTAGTTCACATACATTTCTCTTTTGCTCCTCAAATTCTCTCCGTGTTTCCAAACCTGATAAGTCAGCCATCTATAGATACATTCTTGTGGTTACCAACATCACATATGCAATGCTCAGCAAAGAATAAGCAGATATTACAAAGGTAACGACGAACACTTAAGCCACAGTTCCTACACGTTGACAGTACTAATTTACCTTGAGTTTCTCATTTGCCGCAATTAGCTGTATCTCCAATATCCGTATATGCTCTCTTTGGGATGAACATGTTTCCTATAAAAGAAGCCAAATATGTCATAAATGTAACCAACAAAAAAATATACAATATATAGAAAATAGATACCAACAAACCTCCAATGATTTTGATTTTGTTGTCAAGCAATCTAATTCTGTTAAGGATTTTCCAGTACTTTCTTGGTACTTCATTATTTCTGCAGTTAGGGCCTGCACCTGCACTACTTGGCGATCACGATCATCTCTCACTTGTTGCAATTCCCCACGGAGGCATTTAACTTCATTAACTAATAAATCTTTCTGTTTGATGGCCTCATCCTGTGAAGCCTGGAACGAGACAATGTATGAGGGAACTATGAGAATGCACCAAAAGTAATGGGGAGAGTAATAATTCTAAGAATTCAACACAAATAGTCAATGATTCAATTATGAACCAATATTCCAAAACCATTTATTTTTTTCATCTTTACTCACCAAGCAATACTTATATTAACCATTTATAACTTCACTTCATGACTTAAAAGAACCTTTATTCTTTTCATAGTTAGTGAAACCATAATCTCAAGATCCTGACATGTCTTGCATATGTTTCATTTTTTGTCATCTAAAATTTATATTAGCAGAAGATTCACTATCCTAGTAGGCAAAACATAACCATAAAAATTTACCCAGCATACAGGCACAAGCCATGCAGAGCAAAGCAACAAAGTGAACATAGATATGAATCCCTTGGTTTTGACCAGGGAAGGTGTAAGATGAGCAATAAAAAATCCACAGTACTCAAGTATTAATATGGACAAAGCAATGAAACTTTTTAAGGAAATTCATTATCTCTATTATTCTATTTAAAATTCTTAAAATCTAATAAACCAAGGGAACAACAGGCTGCAAAAATAGATGAATGTCACACCCTAATACTTACTCGGGACAAAGCTAATTGCTCCTGCAATGAATTATTGTGACCCCTTAAAGTACTAAGGTTTTCTACTATTGTCGATTTCTCCTTTTCTACCCGTTTGAGTGACTCATTAGACATTTCAAGGTCAGTTTGAAGTTTGGCATTGTAGTGCTGTAGACTCTGATTGTACTCCTGTAAGCGCTTGTACATATCGTCAAGGGAGACTGCCTGCGCAATGAAAAAAGTTTGAAGAAGGCAAAATCCTTAGATAAAGCAACCTAACAAACTCACCAGATTCAGAGAGATGGATGATAATTTCAAAGATAAAACACTGGACATTTGAAAAGCAGTTATAATTACCCTCTGGTTGGCAACTGCAATGTCTTGCTGAGCTTTTTCAAGCTGTTCCGAGAGAGAAGCTAGCAACTTTTCAGCAGCAACCCTACCTTCATTTTCTTTTCTATGATTTTCAATCGAATTCTAATTGTCAAAACAAAAGAAAAAACAAATTAAAACCCTATAAGAAATAAATAAACCATCCACTGCTAATGAATGGTAATCTTACTAGCTTTTCTGATTCTTCTTTTGCAAATTTCTCTTGCAAAAGAGCATTTTCTTGCCTCAACTGTGAAATAGTGGCATTGAGTTCCCCCTCCCTATTCTTCATCTCCATTTCTAATAGCACAAAAAGTTATACAATTAAAATTTTCTGGGTGAGGAAATAAACTGCCATATTCTGATCATATAAATGTTTTATCTGGCACAACAACATATACTAGAAAAGGTATGAAACTTTCCATTACCAATATCAGAGCATTTCTTCTCTGTAGACTCCAGTGCACTTTGAATCTTTTGCTTCTCGAGAACATGGTTTTCATCAACTTGCTGAAACCATTTGATGCAAAGCTTGAACCTCTTGTTATGCTCAGTCATTTGCTCAAGTTTTGCCTACCACATAAACACGACAAAAACCAACAAACTAGAGTTAAAAACAGCACCACTGACCACTAACACCAAAAGGGGTTATTGAAACAAACCTTGAGGTCAAACTTCTTGGCTTTCGGCTTCTCATTCAACAATGCCTCAACTTCTTCCTTTGTGAACTCAATATTTCCACAATCTGCACCCTCGGCACTGCCCATGTCACCGGCTGCCGGTGCATCTTGCCTATTATTAACCACAGCAAATGGCTGTCGCGCGCGTACAATATTCGTGGGTCCCCCCATTCTTCCTGTTCCTATCTTCCTTCTCTTGTCAAATGGAATATCATCGGTTCTCTCTTTTTTCTACAACCAACTCAAAACACAGGCCAAACGTAAGACAGCTAAAACTTATAACTTAGAAGGCAAATTAACCAAAAAAAAAATCACCAAAAGGTAACACAATAGAAATTCTATTTTTGGATTTAGAAATCAAATTAACAGAAGTATATATTTTCCATCAGTTTTCCAAGTAATCAAACAAGCAAAAACGAAATTGAAATTTAAACTTAAATAGGAAGTATAAAGGCTTACAACAGATGGACTCCGTGGAGGTCTATTTTGGTTACGGGACGCCATATCTGAACGAATCAATGAAAAGCTCTGAACAATTATTGGGAATGAACCACAAATTGCATAATCTGATTTCGAACAGCGCCGTTGACTTCAGGAATCCACCGTAAGAGATGCAAAAGAAGAATTACGATCCTTCAAATCCGAAGCGCTTCCTTTTTTTGAAAAATCTTATGAACGTTAGGGTTTGCAAAGGAAAGCAGAGAGCGAGTGCGAGTGTGGGACGAGAGCGCGAGTTAAAAATTTGAATTCATTTGAAATCAGATCTGGCTGCCTCTCACGACAATTAAGACGATCTCTCTCATTTGGGCCTAATTGGATCGGGCTAGAAGCCCAACTATTTTAAAATCCGACTTGACCCACGTTTCCATAATTTTAATTATTATTATTATTTTTTATTAAAATGATCTGCATCTACAATGTGAGACAATCAAATCCATGTGATTATTATGTCATCTAAATTCGATATTATTAATGTTAAATTTGTATTGTGTCGGTGTTAAATTTTGTTACAATTGACTCCTCTATTTTTAATACGAGAGATTAATGTTCGTTTAGTATGATTTTAATAAATTAAAATTATTTTTTTAACATAATTTATACAAGATTATTTGGAAAATTACAAAAAAATTATTATATTTTTATCAAATTTTTGACTTTTTTAAAAAATTATTTTCAAATTTTTGTTTGATTAAAATGATAAAAATATGCTCTTTATACATTACTTGTTTTACCATACTTCTTTAATGAGTCATTGTATTGCTTGTTAATCATTCAAATTATAATAAAAGTTATAAATGAAATCTTAGTATACAATAATTTTTTTTTAAAGAAATTAAGCAATTGTTCTTAGTTCTAAAAGTGTACAAGGCGCTAGAAAAATGGTAATACTTATTATATAAATAATTAAAATATATAATAAATATTTATTTAGTATCCAATAAATAACACGACCTAATCTAATATACACTTATTGTAACTTTCCGATTGCATTGACAATTTTAAGTACAACAATTATGAAGATAACGTTCTTCTGAAATCCACGTGTCAAAAACCCACCTGTCTACATTGAAACCCAATCCAACTTGTCAAACAGAAGAATCATTAAATGACACATGTTAAGAAACAATTGGCAGAAGCCATAGCCAACTTATCCAAGCAGAAAAATGGCAGATAAGGTGCTGCCCTGAAATAAATCTACATCACAGAAAACAAGGAACTAAACTTTAAACGACATCATTCAACCCAAGTAGCCAAAAATATAATTTCACATTTCTGCCTTAAACTCTCCACCAATTGAAACAACAAAAAATTCTAAAAAGAGTTATTGAGATGGCACAAGCTATGGCATCAATGGCTGGCTTACGTGGCTCCTCTCAGGCTGTCCCAGAAGGTAGCCTCCAGCTCAATGGCTCAACCCGCTTGCATGTCGCCAGCAACAGCAGAGTTGCTGTGGCTCGCTCTGGTTTCACTGTTAAAGCTCAGCAGGCATCAAACGAGCCTGAAACTAGCCGCCGCGCTATGATTGGTCTTGTTGCTGCTGGTTTGGCCTCAGGTTCCTTTGTTCAAGCTGTGCTTGCTGAGGCCATTCCGATCAAGGTCGGCCCACCTCCCCCACCTTCTGGCGGTTTGCGTAAGTTTTGCAAAATGCCAATCCTCCTTAGTTCTCACATAAAAATCTTTTATGAAATGCTAAATTTTGAGGTTGGCATGCAGCTGGAACTCTGAACTCTGACGAGGCAAGAGACCTGGATCTGCCATTGAAGGAGAGGTTCTTCATCCAACCACTTACTCCAAGTCAGGCAGCACAGAGAGCAAAGGAGTCAGCTAAGGAGATTCTTAATGTGAAGGGATTGATAGACAAGAAGGCATGGCCCTATGTTCAGAATGATCTCCGCCTCAGGGCTGAATATCTTCGCTATGATCTCAACACTGTCATTTCTGCTAAGCCCAAAGAAGAGAAGCAATCCCTCAAGAACCTCACTGGAAAACTCTTCCAGACCATCAGCAATGTGAGCTTTTAATGCCAATCTTCTGAAGTTGTATGTTTATCCATTGAAAATAAGTTAATGAATAGTTTAAGTGTGAATATTTTGGGTTGGTTACATGTAGAATTGATGTTCCTTCTTCAATTTTGTATGTGTTCCAGCTTGACCATGCAGCAAAGATTAAGAGCACTCCTGAAGCAGAGAAGTACTATGCGGAGACTGTATCTACCCTGAATGATGTTCTTTCCAAGCTTGGTTAAGTGATGTGAATGTATTTGATGTAAGCTATATTTATTATTTTGTGTGACAATCTCTGTGAATTTTATTGGAAGGGAATCTAGTTCTTTAAGTTTACTGTAACTTTCATGCTATGAGACATTTGCTTTATATGCTAACGAAGAAATTTAATTAGCTGGGAAAATTTAAAAAAAAAAAAAATTGACTCTAGTGTCAAGCATAAATTGTTTAGCAGGAAATGTCTATAATTTAAACTGGCAGAGACACTCATAGGCAGGGACTCAAGCCTGGAACATCCCAAATTCACAGTTATTCTCTTTAAAAGCTTACTTCAGATTCCTGTAGTCAGCATTCTACAAATTTTTATAATGACTTAATAAACTGTGTAACTCTTGAAACCCGTCAAAATGTAAGCATTCTCAAGAAACAATCCATACTATGTAGAAGGATGCAATCTAAATGCATCTTCATCCATTAAAAAAACCAATTGAATGCTATAATCAACAGAAGCAGAAAATGAAATTAAATGATTTAAAGGAACGAAGATTAACAGAAAATGATGGATGTCTGACCCGTTTCATCAACTTTACAAGTTCATTTATGGTTGTATCTTCACTGCTTCCATCCCTATCTTCTCTGCTTGCATCCCTGTAAAAGTTAACAGGCTAGGCTTTAATCTGGCCCGCTCCAGCTTAGAAATCACACGCGTTATTCTCCTCAATTGAACATCAAATGCAAATTTTTTCTCGTCCTTGGAGAGAAAAAACAATTTGTCAAGGTGTAAGCCCAAAGGAACAGGGTTCTCTATATCTTGATTTTCTCTCAAAAATGTCAAAGGACCAATAATCTTCCGTTCACTCCACTTGTGCTTTTTGTGATCTTCTAATACAACTGCATTCAGATTCTCCTCCACTATATCAGCTAAAGCAATGCAGTCATTCCAGTATAAAATCCAAACTTTGCTTGAATCAGAGAAGACAGCTCGAGGCAAAGTATTACTGAAGAAACACTCACTCCCAATATCAAGACTATGAACTTCAAGGTAGACATTTGATCGTGTGTCATTTCCTTCAAAAAAGTGAAGAGCGTTCCGGCATTTTCGAAATTCCAAATCTTTTCTCTTCTTGATACATTCTTTTAAAAGACTGGGGAGTTTCAGGGATCTCCACTCATCGTCCCTATCAAATGTAAAAGCCTCAAAGCCTTGCAAAAACCCTGTAGCTTTATCGTAATATGCAGAAACCAGCTTAAAATCACCAGTTGACTCATCATTATATGTAGTCATTATGAAAGTACCCTTATAAGGATCAGGCAGATAAAGAATCTGGTGGACGGTAGGATTCCTAACACGGTACTTTCCAGAAAAGGCACCCATTTCTATCACCAAGCCAGCAGACTTATCAATCACTTTGAATTTTTCTTGAATCTTCCCGTCTGCATTCAAACTTGCTACTTCAATTTCACAAGAAACCATTGTGCAGCGGCTCCAATGCTTTAGAATGAAGCGGCGATCTTGAATCAGATGATACCATTCCTTGCACACGGATTTCCGTCTTATCAATGTTCTTGCTGGCAACCAGGTCAGTATCTCAATAATTATGTCATGGGGAAGGAAAAAATCTTCGTTCTGGGGTTCTCCCTCTTTGATTTCCACACCCATCTGTAGAAGAAGAAATTGTGAAAAAAGGGAGAATTATCAGCGGAATAACAAACAAAACAGAAAACAAGCAAGAATCATAGAACTGAAGGAAACGCTGAAACTTAACTAAACAGGTAATGAAGAAGAAAATGACTAGTTATTAATTATCATGAGTTCGAACAACAGGAGGGTTTTTAAGTTCAAGAAACATTAACAAACCTAGGACTCAAATCTCGGACTGTGAACAGAAGACTAGAAATTGACTGGAAAAATAATAATAATAATAATAAAGAACAAGCAACCAGAAAGGCTCTATAGGCAAAAGGAATTACAGCTGTGATTGAATTTGAATCCTTGAACGATTGGGGTTTTGAATTTTATACAGCATAAGAATCTATTTCCATCTATTACTTGAACATAGCAATTAGCAGTGGGCGGTGGCGATAATTAATTAACTAGGAAGAACACGAATTAAAATTTATTAAATATTTTATGCTCTTAAAAAATATTTTAAAAATAATAACAATAAAAAAGTTTAAAATTATAAAATAAATTGTTCATAATTTACATGTTAGAAATTAAGCATACTATATATGTCGGAAGTTTAAAATTATTTTAATTAATTATATTAATTAATGTTCATTAATTATCATACCAAGATCATGTTATTTAACATATTTTATAATATCAATGAAATATAAAATAAAGAATTAAGATCTTACCTTATATTTTCACTACTAAAAAGGATAAATTAAAACTTTCTCGAATTTTCTATAGATTCGTACTTTTAATTACCGTTTTGATCTTTAAAACGTTTGAATCTAGATTTCTTCGTGAAATATAAAGTTGTAGATTTTTTAGTCTTCTTTCCAGATCTTCTTGAATCGTATTAATCCAATATTTGAACCAAAAGTTATGACTCAAATACGAAAACTGCACAAACACTCTTTTCTAAATTAGATTACTAATGTTAGTTCTTCAAAAGAGACAAAGTAAAGAGTTATTTGACTAAAAGAATTTTCCCTCCACTCTTAAAAAAAATTCTCTCTTCATATTCACGTACGTTTTATGGCCAAAATAAAGGTTTATATAGGTTTCATATTTTCACCTTTTTAAATCATATTTAAAAAATCATTAAATAGATTCCTAATCTTATTAGTAATTTATTTTAAAATTTAAATATTATTTAATCAATCTAATTAATTAATTAATTAATATTATCTTAATATATTTTAAAATTAAATATTATTTAATTAATCTAATTAATTAAATAATATTATCTTAATCAAATTAGAAAACCTATAATCAAATACAAATACTTTGTATAATTATTATTTAACCCCAAATAGTTTCTAAAACTATTAAATAAACTCTTAAAGATTATAAACTTAACAATTAAGTACTTAACCATTTATCTATATAATATAACATTAATTCCTCAATACATTTTAGTGTGTGACCAATTAGGTTCTTTCTTGTGTTGGCAATGGAGATGGTTATAGACTTCTCAAGTCTAGAAAAATTAATCTAATTAATTTATCCTTAATTAACTCTTTAATTAAGAAACTAATTTTCATATATCAAAAGCGGCATCTAGCAATGCGTCATGACTCCCAATTGAGAAAGAATACAAAATTAGTAAAACTTAGTCTGTATATGATTACCGTATGATACAATCCTTTCGCTTCATATATATCCCACCAAAGATTATAGAGTATGAAAAATGTCTACTCTATTATATCATGGTTATTGAAATTTTTGACTAAAGCTGATAATATAATTTTATAGTTTCTGAAACTCTTTTCAGAACTTGTCATGGCCATGAATTTATATTATCACTTATGTCAAACTGGTATTCCTTAGGATATCAACTCTATATTATCCAGAGCGGCGAATCTTTTATTGATTTTTCACAACCTTCGCGTGCTTTTCATATTGCTCAATCATTACCCTATGCGCAATCTCGCTATGGACAATAGAGGTGTAATGTCAAAGCATATATGATCCACAAACAAGGTACCATAAAGATTTCAAGTCTAAGGATTAGTCATACTATTGTAACTGAAAGAAATGCCATAAACATATGGATAACACTCCATATGGGTTTTTCAAGCGGGTCAGTTTGATAAACTTATTCTCTAACAAGCATCCATATGTTGTACTAAGTGAACTCCTTCACTAATAGCTTATGAGATCAGCTACCTTCTTTCTTCATGGAAGCAGATATAACATATGCCGATCTAATCTGGATTTATCAATGTCCTTGTATTGATAATCTTATAATCAAGAATATTTAAGAATGACAGGATCTTATAAATTAAACTTAAGTTAATTCCTCTAATTGTCATTGTAAGGACTTTATAAGTGATCAACATAAACAAAAACTTATAAATAAATTGTCAATTTTATTAATCAATACAATATTGTTCAATTACATATTCATCCTAATTGAATGTAGGGCATATAACCAACATTACATTGCAACACTAAATGAGCTCTAAATTTGAACGAATGTGCATTTTTCACTAAATTCCCATAATTATCAACGAACAAATTTGCAAATAATGATGATATAAAATTAAACGATTATTTTTCATTAATATTTTAAAAGTATAATAAAAATATATATTTCATGAATTAAATTAATAGATAAATTCTTCAAGTATAATATTTTACTTCAGTTAGGTCATTTTATTTTCTTCTTCGTTATAAAATATAAAAAAATAATAAAATCAAAATATATATATATAGTAAATTAAAAGATTTAAATGATGGAATCTCATGTAGGTGGGCCTGGGCCATGTTCAAGTCTGTGGACTTGACGATGTCTCTGATTTCCTAATTCGGGTTTCAAATCCAACGGTGATAAATTTCCCTCCGCCGTCTGGGATTCGGTTTTCCTTTTTGGTTTTCGTCCTTGTAAACTTCGCTTCAAACCCTAGTCCTCTCCCCCTAAATCTTTCGTCTCTGTCTCATTATGGCACCGAAGAAGGCGAACCACATGGAAGAACCGCCGGCTGCTTCTTCATCAGAAGGAGAGGAAGAAGAAACTTCTGAAGAAGTGCCTTCATCTGAAGACGAAGGGGAAGAAGAAGAAGAAGATACTCAAGAGCCAACAAAGCCGTCTTCTCCTCCGCCACAAAAAACCCAGAAACAAACGGCTGTTAAGAAGCCTGGAATCACTTCCGCTACCCCTCAGTCAAAATCCTCCAGTTCCGAAGAATCTGGTTCGGAATCGCAATCGGAGTCCGAACCTGACGCGACTCCCAAGCCAGTTGCCACCAAGCCCATGGAGGAAACCCCGAAAGCGACGAAATCAAGGTCGAAACCGGCTGCAAAACGCCCTACCGAGACCGAGGAGGCTCTGAAAGACTCAAAACGAGCTAAAAAGAAAGGTGCGGATCCGGATGAAGAGAAAAAGCCCGGAGAGGACACAAAGAAGCAGCTTTTCCAAAGGCTGTGGAGCGAGGACGATGAAATCGCTGTATTGAAGGGAATGATTGAGTACTCGACCAAAAAAGGGGTTGATCCCAATCAAGACATGAATGCTTTTCATGATTATATCAAGAAATCGCTTCATGTGGATGTTTCGAGAGCTCAATTGGTTGACAAGATTAGGAGATTGAAGAAAAAGTACGAGAACAACCTTGAGAAAGGGTTAAAGAAAGGTGAAGACCAGACTTTTTCGAAACCACACGAGCAGAAAGCCTATGATCTCTCCAAAAGGTTATGGGGAAGTGAAAGTACCAGTGGAGTCATTGAATCAGCTGCCAAGTCTAATGGAAAAGCTAGAAAGAATCAGAACCAAAGAGGGAATACTAAGTCATTGGCTTCTTTGAAGGCAGAGTTGATTAATGGAGCAAAAGAAGGAGAGAATATGGAAGTTGATAGTAATAAAGAAGGGAATGTTGTGGACAAGTCTGTGAATGTGAAAGAGAAAGATAGCGGTTTGTTTGATAAGAGTTTTGGTGTGACTGGTTTGGAGGAGTTTGTGATCAAAGATGGATTGGATATGATCGGAGGAGTGAAAAAGACAGAGTTGGAGGAAAGGTGGAAGAAATTGCAGATTGCGCAGTTGGAGTTGTTCGTGCGGCGGAATGAGTTGATAAAGGAGCAGGCAAAGTTGGTTTTGGAAGCATTGAAGTCCTCCGGTATTTAAGGTGATGGTTGCTGTTTTAAGAATAACTATTAAGTGTTTAGTTCTTTTTGCTGTTTATTGTTGGTTAAATTGTAGGTATTTTATTTTGGTATTGTTGAGTATATCATTGTCTTGAATGGCTAGTTGTTTAATCTTCCCATAGCCAGATAATATATTTCATGTTTATGCTGCACTCATTTTGGTTTAATTATCTGGTACTGACCTCTAAAGTGCAAATGCACTTTCTCTTGAAGTTTTATTGGTCCTTAGAAACACTAATTTGTTATTGCTTAAATGTAGAAAGGGTTTCCATTTTGTTGTTGTTGTTGATGGTGAATATTAAGTACCGCCTGTATATGGAGGTTGATATCATGTATTGACGAGTTGATGTGTCTTGAGGCTGTTCTTTAATGCCTTAAATCTTGTTTATCATGTTGATTCAGAAATAGTGTATAGACTAAGAAATGGAGGTTTTACTCATGGATCACTAGGATAATTTTTATAAAAGGGGAAAAAGGGGTTTGAAATTACTGCAAGGATGTTTGTTTTTTTTTATTTTCTAGTTACTCATTAGCTATATATGCTCTGCCTATCAGATGGTGAGTTGTTTTTAAACGCTGCAGTAAGAGCAAGCTCATAATCTTCTCATACCAAGTCAAAAGAAGTTATTTTGTCCATTTTTAAAACACCTCATGTTCATCCTAGATGTCAATATAAGTCCTTTCTCTCTCAGGTTTGCAATGTTTTAGTACATACTGTTTGGGATACATCTGCGTTCATCCGGTCAGAAAGTTGGTTCTACATGTTTCAGATGGGCATGATTTGGAAACAAACAAATAGGTAAATGTGTAAATTAGCTTATATAAGCTTTCAAATTGAAAGTGACTTCCCCAGTTTTGTTATCAAATGTTTGAATATGTTGTCTTTTGTTCTGAAATGTGCCTGTAACTGAATGGCACTTGCCTTGCGCACCTTCCGTTTTCCTCATCAGCTTGTTTGGAGGAATTGCAAAGAGACTTCTTAGCGATGGATTTGGTAAACTATAGGGTAGTTTAGGTGCTGTATTGTGGATTACATAATTATGTATTTGTTAAATTGCAAAGAGACTTCTTGGCAATGGATTTGGTAAACTATAGGATAGTTTAGGTGCTGTATTGTAGATTACATAATTGTGCATTTGTTTTAGCACCTGAGAAGTTTAGTTAAATGAGACCTTGGGTCCCATAAACTAAGTCTTATTGCAGAAGTTATTGCTTGCTGAGTTTTCTTCAGATTCTTCAGAAGGGAACGTGTGATGGGGAATGTTGTTCATGTAGATTTGATTATTGTTGCTGGTGGTTCTCAGAAGATGAGAGCAGTTCCTCTGAACTGTGGTAACAGGCACCGGGGTTCTGTGGATTAAGTAGTATTGGCTGATTGATTGTATAAGAGATTTTCTAGGTTGATGTTTTCATCATACAGTATTCACCTAAAGAAGTTTGTAGCATTTATATTACTTAGTATCTCAAGTGAAATGCATGATTCTTTATGCCTTTTGGAACATACTCCCGTTGATTTCTAGAACCCATTTGTACATTTTGTTATAAACAGGGATATTGTTTGTAGAAGCTCTAAAAAGTCTGTTTGCATGCATTTCGGATGATTACTAAATGCTTGAAATTTCCATTTTGCTCAATTTGGATTGATATTTATGCAAGTTTGTAATTCTAAAAAAACTGAAACAGAAAATAGTTATCTCATTAGGTTATCTTAACATTGTCATTGTTTGCCAATAGTCTTGTAGTTTATGTATCTGTATATGAAATAGTTTCCTTCAAAGTGGTTGATGAAGATTTCTCCCAAAATCAAGTGAAAATAGTTTATTGCCAATTATTATGCCTTTTGCGAATGAAATTGCATTGCTCTAATCGTGGAATATCAATTATTTTAGCTTTTAACATGGTTTTTTAAAGCAAATAAATTTTGGACATCTGAACTGCAATTGTCATCCCATTACATGATCATTATGATAAAATATGATGAATATTGTTGTTGTTGTGCTTGGTAATTTGTAAACCTAGTAATGATTCTAAAATTGTGAATGACCAATAAACTTGATACAGGAATCAATTTAAAATGTCAACAAATTTCAGCTACTACATCTTTCGAAACATCATAAATCACAACAAATATTAATGAATAAATAATCCTTCTAAGCTTTTGTTGGACAATAAATAGAGAGCAAAGGAAAATGTTAACGTATTCAAGCATGGCCTCCCTGGGCAGCCAATTTGTCTTCCCGAGCGGAGGCGGCAGCAGAGACATAATAAGCAACTGTGAACAATCCATGGATGAAACAAAGAATTCCTCCTATGGAGAAAAACCGATGGTGGGATATCCCGCAAGATTTCCTCGATTTTGAGTTTGCCATTGTTCCTATGATTAGCAATGAGAACCCAACTGCTATTATAATCCTGTTATTTAGCAACAATTTATATTAGAAATTTAGAGCAAAATCTTCGGAAACTGTTGATGAAAATGTCGGGGCATACCATGAGAAAATGAGAGAAGCCACAGCTAATTGCTTGTTAGCAGAAGCTTTTTCCATATCTGCTCTAGACCAGAAGCAAATGCAGCCACCAAGCAAGTTAGCGACAACATGGGCAAGAGCCAGAAGCACAGCCGCAGCCAATCCTAGCTTGAAAGCTTTATAGCTCGGATCTCTGCACTCGAAAATCCACAGCCTCAAATGTTTCATCTGTTGAAGAAATAACACAATAAGTTATTATAACAGAATGCTGAAACAATAACAATTTCCATTGAAATTCTTTAACATGCCTTGCTCTGAGCTACTTCAGCTTCAATGCCAAGAATTCCAGCAATAACGTCCAAAGTCATGATCAAGAGACAAATCAAGAACCCAATATTTTTGGGCATGGTTGTGAACTGCAAAGAGCTAGTACAGATGATTGTGAAGAAGGAAATGACAGGAGAAATCTTATAGGGAAAATCTCTCTTGGTTAGTTAAGCTTTGTGAGTTATGTATGAAGAGGACAGGAGAATACGAATAAAGTAGGAAGAGACATGCAGATTAACAACTAATGTGAGAGAGATTAGCTGTGGGTTATGGAGTAAAAGCTTCTTTTGTCTTAATATTTTTTCTTTATTCTTGCAACTTTTCTTTTTAAAATCTGATTCCTTTCATGGGGGACAAGGAAAGTTGAGTATCACCAACAGAAAGAGCAATATACAGTATTTGAATAATTATTAGAGAATTATCTATCATTTCCAAGTTTACAATAACAAAAGAAATATAATTTTCTCTTTCAAAAATCTTTTTATCTTAAGAATTATTAGAGAAAATTACTTGTCAACAATGGATTTTCTAGAGAGAATTTCTTGATGGTTAACTGTCAATGCTGAGTCAATTGAAGTCATATAAGTTTTAACCAACTCCATCAAGTATTTCATGGCGACTACGAGTTCACTCATTAACAACCATAGAAAAACCTAAAAGTATTCTTCCATAACCAACAGGTGAAATACATTGTGGGCTTAGACAAAAACGTTTGGCCCATGTAACGAGCTTTGAAGAAAAACAAAATAGACGCTGACAGATGGCGGGCATTATGGAATGGGAAACATTTCTAGTTCTAGAAACAGCTCAAAACTTCTCCATAAAATAAAATCAAAGTACACAGATGATCATCATCGATCATCATCTCATCTGATATCTAAACGTCGTCGAAGAGAGAAGAAGACAATGTCGGCGTATTACCCATGGAAGAGCTTCGACGAGGACGAGGATAGACCAGAGAAACCTCGTAGGTGCGGTGTTACCGAGATGAGAAGTCCTCACTACACTCTCTCTAGCCAAAACGTCCTTGAGGTTTTCTTTCTTTCCTTTTACAAAGGCTTGATCTATTTTACATATATACTTCGTTTTTCTAAACCTGCGATATTCTAGAATGTTTCTAATTTGAAATGGAAGAATTGATAGAATAATGAAACTCCAAGCTGAAACAAGTTAAACTTTAAGTTATTAGTTTGAGAAGACTTAATAATTAGAGAAATTTGGGCATTACTGCATACAATTGTTATTGACACTATATCTTTTATCCCACGTGTCATGTTTGTTTATCCAAATTGATTCTCCTGTCTAAAATGAATATTGTTGTAAAAATATGAACCAAGTCGTGGGGTTCTCATTTCTTGTTAAAGGGCGTATAGTTTGTAGTATTGCTTTGATAAAGATTGTGGGTACTGGAGTCCTCAGTTAATTGAGTGAGATTAATGGGTGGCCGTGGAAGGTGATGTGGGTGGAGTGATTCTACTTGTTGTTCTGATGGTTGTTATGCTTTTCAGGATATTTTTGAGTCTATGGGGCAATTTGTTGATGGGTTGAAGTTCTCTGGGGGTTCACACAGTCTGATGCCAAAATCTTTAATCAAAGAAGTTGTTAAAATGGCTCACCAACATGATGTATATGTAAGTACGGGTGACTGGGCGGAACATTTGATTCGTAATGGTCCAGCAGCTTTCAAAGAATATGTTGAGGTAAGGTATGGAGTAACAACCATTTGTTGAGTTTTTTTAATAGCTTATTGCAGAACTGATTTGGAATGTGCTCTTGTGATACATAGGTCTGTAAGCAGATGGGGTTTGATGCAGTTGAGCTAAATGTGGGATCACTTGAGGTTCCTGAAGAAACTCTTCTGAGATATGTTCGCATGATTAAGAGTGCTGGTCTGAAAGCCAAGCCTCAATTTGCAGTAAAGTTTAACAAGTCTGACATTCCTACCGGCCAGGATAGAGCATTTGGGGCTTATGTTACTCCAGCACCTCGATCGACTGGTATAACTGCAGACTTATGAAAAGTCTTCCTGAAACGTAGATTCTTGTTATTTTTATACTTTTCTAACTATAGAATGTTACTCTAAAGATGGTAAAACTGAAGATATATAATTATCATAATGTTAGATAAACAGTAGTTATAGATAGAGGGCACTTTTTCTGGCCGCTAAGCTAGTTATGGACCAGGCCTAATGGCTCGGTAAACCAATTATGACATGACATCCTTAGCTGTAAGACGTAGATTTGTTGATATGTCCAAGACATGTAGGCATCAATAGAGTTTAGTTAAGGTTGGTTGTAATTATAATTAGTAAATATTTGTGCGTAGTGGCAGTATTTAAGCCATCAAAGGTAGTGCAGTGCTATGACAATAGTATTTTGTGCTGTCACTTTTTGGGGCATAAAGACAGTTTTTCTTCATGGCTAGAATTTGGATAAAACATCTTTAGATTTTAATTTTGGTGACATGTAACAAACAAGGAGCTTTATTCACGTTTTCAGTTTCTTGATCTGAAATTAGAGTTTGATTCTTGTTCCAGATGCATCTTGGTGAGGTTTTAAGCAGCTTCTTAGTCGCAAACCTAAATGTACCTTTAATGAGTCATTTTGGCTAGCTTGAGCAAGCTGAGTCTCGATTTGTTTGCAAAAGAGTCTCAAAGTCAGGCTTAAGTCCAAATGAACACAAACAAGCTTTTATCTAATGAAGCTTGAATTATTCATGAAAGCATGGTTTGTCTGTGGCCCAATTAACTCTCCTTTCTGATGTTGCTTAATTCTAGTTCAACTTTGAAATATTGAACGGGAGAGTCTTGGTTGCAAGATACTAAAAGAAAAACCCAGTGGTAATTTGTTGTCTTGAAAATAATCTATCTAACAACCGGCATCACTTATGTTTCTGCAGAATATATTGAAGATGTGAATCTTTTGATCAGAAAGGCAGAGAGGTGTTTAGAAGCTGGGGCAGACATGATAATGATTGATGCTGATGATGTCTGCAAACATGCTGAATCTGTAAGGGCAGATTTAATTGCGAAGATCATTGGACGTCTAGGTCTTGAGAAGACCATGTTTGAAGCGTCAAATGGTAGAACCTCCGAGTGGTTCATCAGGCAGTACGGGCCAAATGTATAATGATTATTAACCATTTTCTTTTTTTGCATTTCTGCTCTGGAATCTTGTGTGTGAATAACTTGACTTGACTTGACTTGTTAACTGACTTGTATTTTCAGGTGAACCTTTTTGTGGATCACTCTCAAGTGATGGATCTAGAGTGCCTTAGAGGCCGCAACTTGGGTAAAAATCACACTGCTGTTTTGGGTTCATCATATTTTCTGCTCTGAGTGATTTTACTAATTGTAGATATAAACATATGCCTTCCTGGAGTTGGTTTTGTTATTGTTGTGATTTGCGTGTGTTCTGTTGCGAGTGTAAGCATGACTGATTAGACCTTTAATTTGCTGCTGGTGCAATAAAACTTTAATATGTTTGAGGCTCTGTTATCTGGGGTCAATCTATCTCCCTTCTTACTGAAGGGTTGAAAATGAAATTTGATTTTGCCTTTCTAAGGAATGTCGACCTCGTCACATTGGTTTTTCTTAACGAACTCAATGACTAGAAAAAATTGAAAGTGCTCAGCAAAATAAAGTAAAATAAAGGGAATTTTGAGTGTTATTTGTTCCACTATCATTCTATATTCTCTCCCAGTACTCAGCAGTATGAAGGAATCAGAGCATGTACCCTATCGGGACCACAAATGCTGGAATTCATGCGACAATAACGGCATTGACATTTATTTTAGTCAGTTATATTGGACAATGCAATGACCGTGTATCATGCAGTTTGAAGTATGTTCTGTTCTGTACTTTAGTAATGTTGTTCGGAAACCAGTTAGATTGTTTAGCAAAAACGTATTGCTCCCTAGGGATTTCTGTCCCCGATCGAACAATTTCTGCCGTCTGCATTGGAAAATTGATGGAGATAATCTGGTAGGAGATTGAAGCAATGGTTGACATGTTAGTTGCAATAATATTAATTTCCATTTATCGGCGACTATGAGGCATACGGTCTTCATTTTCAATCATTGAATTAAATCATTAACAGTTTATTGATAGATTATTTCTTCTTCTTATATTTTTTTTATATATGATATAATGGAAGATTAAAATAAAAAAGATATAAAAACTATACAAGGCATGTCTTTAGATGATTTTCTTTTAACTGTCCAACAGATTGACATTAATACGCGTGGCTGGTCCAGAAAAGGAAATATGTTTCGACTTGGTGAGTAATGCACAAATGGAGAAACACTATATTGAGCAAAACTGTCTTTCCTTAAGAGTCTGCTCGACTTTAGTAGCTCTAATGGAGCAAAGAGAGTTTACCCATAAAAATTATGGAGATTTCTTGTATTTGAACCATAGAAACAGAAGGCATATGCCAAGGAGAAGCAAAGAAAAAGAGAAAATGCCAGCACTTTGGTTTGCTCTAAAACGATCACTGAACTGCAAATCACTATCAGATGGTCATGATCCAAACGCCAGCAGCAAGAATCCATGCAAGTCTGGGTGTTCAAGATCGATAGCGAACCTAAAAGATGTAATTCACGGAAGCAAGCGACATTTGGAGACAAGCAGAAGCCCAAGATCGAAGGCGAGTACTGATTTTTCAAACCCCATAAAGCATGAAGTAATTGTGAATGAATCGAAGTATGAAATCAAGATTACTAAGTTTGGTGGCAATTACACTTATGCCTGGAACGCCTGGTTCTAATGACCATCACACACCGAGAAGATCAGCAACTCCTTGAAGGAAAGATCTTGGGTGATTCTCAAATTTTTGGCATTGGAAATGGTGGATGTCCAAACTTTAGAGGTACGAACGTTGTGGGTCCTTGTCGTTCTTCCACTTTATTCGCCAAAAATGCGGCGTGAATTGCAAAAATTTAGATACTGTTGACGCTTAAGCTCATTCTCACATTACCAAATTCAAAGTGTTATTGGTAGACGATAGGTTAGTCCTGTCATCCTAAATTTTATCAAATTTGTTCATATTTATTCTTACACAAACTTATAAAAAATCCATATATAGACATAATAGGGCATCATATTGCCACAACTGACATATATACAATTTCAAATAACTTCCTGTATTACAAAATACCACCGACTGCACACTTGACAGTGTATATATGTATACTATCTCAATAATATTTGACATAGAACATATGACATGCAAAACAACATTGCCAATCTTTATGTGAGATGAATCCAACACAATGGTGATTGTGACTAACGACCTCTCTTCTACATCGTGTCTCCAAGCCACTATATCTACTCAACAAGTTATCAGATCCTACAAAACTAGAAAGAAAGGGGGGTGAATCCTACTTAACTCAGTGAATAGGTGTACACACTATATCCTATCCCATATTTATATTTACATTCGTAGCTTAACATTAAATACATGTTCTCATGAGATAACAAAACTTGTATAACAATTTATACACGCAAAGAAATATTTCACATAGCTGCACACATTAACATAACACATCATTTCACAATATGTCGGTATTTAAAGGCATTAAGTATCGCCGTTCTTCTGTGCTAAACTCAACCACAATACACAAACATTTCACAAGGTATAATGTCTTAACCTTTCATTTATATCGTCACATAATATATATATATATATATATTTATACACATATAGGTAATAATTGTCACTTGCAGCCATTATCCTGTCCAAACACACAATGACCTCATTTTTCTAACATCATTTAGTACACAATAAATTATATGTAACCAAATTCTTTTGTCAATCAAATTCAAGTATAACTTTAGTATTGATCTCCCATATATACTTATATCTATGTTTTATACAAAGACATTAATAAGTTATCATTCCTCACTACTACTTATCATCATAAAGTACAGTCATTTTGAATTCATCTCAACACCATTTAATATGATTTAAACTACTTGTACATCATACATGATTTCAATACTCATTTTAAATGAAAACATGCATACATACGCAAATAAACACCTACTTACCGTATCAACTGCAATGTACTTGTACTACTGCAGAGTTGGCGGACAGTTGGCCTAACGATCTACAACACATATATTACTGTGTTAGATTCATTCTTATAACTAAATAGATAAATAAATATGCTATGCATAAAATCTGCCTTTCCCCTCACAAGACTAGATCAAACTTGTCCATTTCGATCACCCGCATAATACATTCTGCACATCGATAAAGTTTAACATTACTGTGCGTTACATAGGTAAGATATTTCATTCTAAATTTCTCAGGACACATTCTAATATGTGTCTAGTTTCTATCGCTTTTTGCGGATTTACATTTCGAGTTCCAACACTCAAGTTATAACCGTTTTTTGCTACTCTACTCAGTGTAATCGGCTGTGAACCATCGACAGGGGGACTCGGTTATAATAATAGATTGTATTGATTCACTCATCATCTTGACCGAATTTTTGCTATGTCGTGCCCCCTATGTGTCTAGTTTATATAGAATTTTGTGGTTTCTCAATCCGAGATTTAGAACTCCCGAAATTTCCATTTTATTGAACCATGTGCAAAAATTACTATTGCCTATGCTTATGTGTTTCGCTTGCATTCTCGCTCATTTAGTATTCCATTCATGTACGCTAGCCTAAATAAGTCTTATAACACTCCTATATAATAATTTTACTAACTCAAATCATCCTTTGCTTAAACACACAACTGCGACGCACCAATATTACAAAAATGTGTTCTGATTTTTCGATAACACTACTCCATTCTCATCAACATTTCACAAGCTTATCGGCACCATTTCACACACCAAATATTCACAACACAACCACAATTCTGCACAGCCATATACTGCCACACATCTTAGTTTATGCATTATTTTGGCCATCATAATTTGCACACAAAGTTTTCACAATTCTATGCATAAACAATAATCACACATGCATAATTCACATATCATCAATTTAGCATAATTTTTACCTTACCTTGGCTACTGAAAATGGCTCTTCCTCTATTGTTTTGGCATCCTACCTTTCAGCCACACCTAGTTCTCTCCTTACTCACTTGATTATCATTCAATTCTCACATGATTCTTCAAATTTCAGCTACCACTTCACCTTAAATCAACCAACCCTTACATCCCTCACCTGATGGCTCTCGGTTTCCCTTGTTTCTTCTTCATTTTGGAGCAATTTGGCCATACCCACTTCTTAATCACCCAATTAAGCCATTACTCTACTTTACCCATCCATTTGCTGCTACCTTCCTTAATTTTTCCAACCACCACAGCCCCCTCCTTCTTGGTTTCCCTTGCTAAATTCTTCTCATTCAATTGCTTCAATCCACCAACTCACCTCACTCCTTGAATGCATTTGTTTACCAATTTACTCAAATTTGACCACCATTTATCATCCATGCATGACCAATTTACTTATCTCTCGGTTCACTCTCTCCCAATTTGTTTTTGGCTAGCAAATGGTTTATATGAAATGAGAATAATGAAATGGATGAAGTCAAATATATATACTACACGGGTTATTTTTAGGTACATATGCATATATAGTACAATGAATTATATATATATATATATATTATCACAAGTTTACATATTCGTAACATACGATACAAGCATTGTATATATCTATATAACTGTACATATTTATTTGCATTAGTTTAATTTCTATATATGCAATGCAAACTCTTTCTGTATATATTATATATGTATTGTTACAAGTATAAATAATATAAATGTGTATGGTACAAACATTATATATATATATATATATCCATATATATATATATATATATGTATTGACATTAGTTTATGTAATATGTGTATCTATATATATTCAGTACAAACACATACGTGTATATATATATATATATATTGGCATATTAATTTAATTAATATGTTGTGCATAATTTACTTCAGTCCTGAATGGGAATTGGATTTCTTGATCGCGTGGAAATGTACGAGTATGTGATTGCTTGTCTTTTGTCTTGACAATTCTGAATGTAGTTTTAAAACCTTACAAAACGTTGTGCTTCATGTGCAGTGACTGAACTTGTTGAAGGAGATTCATCTAAGAAAATCGTAGAGATAATTTGCCGAACAAGCATGCTAATGTCAGAGAACAATTGTGTACGCATAGAGAAGGTATTGAAAGTTCACAAGAAGCAAAAGACTCTTGCTCAATTTCAAGACTATAGAGAAATGGTTAAAATTAAAGCTATCAAGTTATCAAAAGAACATCCACGATGGTTAGCTGACGGAAATGAGCTCTTAAGGTTTACGGCGCAACTGTTGGATGCTTCCTCGGCGTCAATGGCTCTTCAAGCTTATGCACATTGAACAATTACGGAGTCCGTCAAATTCTAAGACATGGGTTCCCAATAAATAAAGCCAAAAAATAATGGAGGTGGCATTGGTGTATATACAACTTCAACATGTGGAAGAGCCATTGAAACTATTGAAAGAAATCAGTCTGCGAGAAAAGCTTTAATAGTTTGCAGAGCTATAGCCGGAAGAGTCCACAAACCTTTAGAAAATTTTCTAGAAATGGAAGGCCAGTCAGGATTTGATTCATTGGCTGGAAAAGTAGATCGATACTATAATATTGAGGAATTATATCTTCCAAATCCTAAAGCTCTTCTTCCTTGCTTTGTAGTAATTTGTAAATTCAAACATTATTGCTCATTCGGCATGTGAGTATTATAAGTTCATGATTTTAAATTAAATATTGGTCCTCTCTGCAGATTGTGGGCAGAAGAAGTCATTTGTATGTAGAAAATGTCGAGTCTCAGGTCATCTACCAGAAGATAAGGAATGCAACTGATAACTACTCACATTTAAATCAATATATACTGCAAATGTCTCTGATAATTATGCTTTCATATGTTTGTCACTTGCATCAACATCCATTAAATCGTGATATAGCTTAAACTAAATTGAGGAGACGGTGATAGCCTACAGGACAATAATTTGCTTCTCTGTTATAGATCTGTGGGTGCTATTCTTCTTCATGTCTATTCCATTTCCTGTGGTCCAATATATTGATAATGGTTTATCTAACTCACGTTTTAACCAATCGCTTATTGCACAGGAAAATCCAGAAATATATTAATGATGTCAATCTCAAATGCGATACATTATCTGCACAACATAGCATGAGTGGAATTGACAAATTGGTTTAAGAATTTAGCCAGTGGGAATAATTGAAGCTACCTCCATGTTTCTTTGTGGCATAGCATTGTGTTTGAGTAGCTGGTTAGGTTGACCAAGTGGGGTTGTGACACTAGACCAACCTAACCATAACACGCCTGACTACGATGCATTCTTTTTTAGGTTTCCACCTACCCTCGACTAAATCAACCCAAATTATATATTTTTATAAGAATGATAAAACAAATATTAAATTTATATAAAAATTTAAAAAATGTTATTTTATTAAGGAATTTGTATTTTGTAGAGCATATGTGATGTGGTGGATCATATTCTATAATATTAATATAAGAAGTTTTATATGCTACAAAATTAACATAAACTACAAAATTCTCATTTATCATATAGTTAGTATTAAATTATATTCTATAATGTTAATTTAAGATATTTTATTTTAAATAATTTTCAAATGAGGAATGCTACTCTATTGTTAATATATTTAGGGCATGTTTGGTGTGCAGTCTAAAACTTAAGATAAGGATAAAAATATAAAATAAAATATTAACCGATGTTTGAAACCATTGAGTATTATATTTTAATTATTTTTGAAGTCTATCTCATTTATTCTATTAGTGAAAAATTAAACTTATTTCTACATTATTATTACTACTGTACTCAAATTGGAATAGAGAAGAAAAAAAAAATGATATTAATTATTTAAATTATTATTAATATATTATTTATAATTTAAATAAATAATAATTAAATTTATTTTATTATTTAAAGAGTTAAGTATTTTTATTTTATTTTAAATAATTAATTATTTTATTTAATTTTTAATAATTTTAAAAATAAAATTATATATATATATATAATCTTATCATATCTTATTATATATTAAATATAATATAATATTATACGTAATTTTATTTTTCCTTGGCCAACCAATTCAACCAAAAATAAGCTTCCGCCTGCCTGCTTGTAGGAGGCACCGGATTTGTGGCGTCTTTTCTCGTCAAGCTCTTGCTTTAGAAGGGTTATGCTGTTAACACTACTGTAAGAGACCCAAGTTCGGTTGTTCTTTTTCGCTTTGTGCTTTTTCCCTTTTATATCTTCTCTTTTAAAAGGTTGAAAATGGATCCACCACTCGTATTTGATACGAGTTTATAAGAAGATGCTAAAGGGTAGAAAGGAAAATATCTCTGAGCAACACCTCTATTTCTAACAAGGTAGTGAAGATGTTCAAATGCAGAAAGAAAAATATCCTTGAGCAGTGCCTTCCTTACCGATGTGACAAAGTGATCTCAGAAGATGCTCAACGGTAGAAAAGAAAATACTCGTGAGCAATGCCTCTCCTGCTAAGGAGGCCAGATGATTTCAGAAAATACTCAAGAATAGAAAGAAAAATACCCTTGAGCTACACCTCCCTTGCCAACGAGCCAGTAAAGATGTTTAACCATAAAAAAGAAAATACCTCTGAGTAGCGTTTTCTCTACTGACGAGGCAAGGTGACCTTAGAAGATGCTTAAGGGTAGGAAGAAAAATACCCAAGATCGATGTCTCTGCTACCGAGGAAGCCATATGATTTAAGAAGATGCTCAAGGATAGAGAGGAAAATACCCTCGAGCAACATCTCCACTTCTGACGAGTTAGTGAAGATGTTCAAAAGTAAAAAAGAAAATACCTCTGAGTAGTGCTTTCCCTACCTACGAGGTAAGGTGACCTTATAAGACACTCAAGTGTAGAAAGAAAAATAACCGAGCGCGATATCTACCTTGCCAATGAGGTAGTAAAGATATTTGAGGGTAGAAAGGAAAATTCCCCTCAGTAGCACCTTCGCTACCAACGAGGCAAGACGGTCTCAGAAGATGTTGAAGGGTAAAAAGAAAAATTCTCTTGAGCAGTCCACTCCCTTCCGAGACAATAAAGTAAATACTTGATTAATTTTCTAATCGGTTATTGTTAAATTATCCCTGGTTATTAATTAAGTAGTTTCGAGGGGAATTACTCAATTCAATTTCTTGATTAATTATTATTGTGACCTCCATTATTTATTATGTAATTTCGAGAGGAATCATAATTAAAAATCTTTTGCTGCAGTTAATTGTTAAGTAATTTCGAGGAGAATTACTTAATTCAATTTCTTGATTAACGTTTATTGTGGCCTCAATTATTCATTATATAATCCATGAGGAATCATAATTAAAAATATTTTGTTTAAACTAATTGTTAAGTAGTTCTAAGGGGAATTACTTAGTTCAATTTCTTAATTAATTGTTACTCTGGCCTCGGTTATTTGTTACGTAATTCTGGGAAGAATCAAAGTTAAAAACATTTTGTTTTAGTTAATTGCTAAGTAATTCTAAGGGAATTACTCAGTTCAATTTCTTGATTAATTGTTACTGTGGCCTGTTGTTTATTATGTAAATTCGAGGAGAATCACGATCAAAATCCTTTAAACTAGGTATTACTATGTCCTTGGTCATTCATTAAATAATTTTGAGGAATAGTACTTGATATTCATTATGTAAATTTAAAGAGGATTACTTGTGAATAATCTGTCAAGTTGTCTTATTATACTGAGGAGAACTAAGATCGGAATTAGAAATTCAATTAAAGCAAAGAAATTCAATTAAAGCAAAGAAATTATTATCAAAAGACACGAGGGCTATAAATCCTTCAAAAAACAAAAGAGAAGAATTAAATAGGAGCTTTTTTGTCAGCCAAGACCATTTATTTTCTACTTGAGTTCGCCTTGAAAAGTAGTACTATTGGTGTCGGTTGCAGTTACTTCCTTGCGTTCATTGTTGGGTGCAACGACATCAACATCCTTAGTTGTCTCCTGAACACCCTCATCCGCCCGAATTTACTGCACCCCTCCGCCTGAATTCTTGGCAATTGTCCCCTCCAGCCAAGCTAGATCAACTGAAGGGTACAAGTACTTAAACAACTCCAGGCAATTGTTCAGGCCAAAGAGGGTGCCATCATCTGCAATCTTCTTCATGGTTATCTGAGAAGCCTCCAGATCGACCTCAAGATCGGTACTATTATTGGAGAGTTGGTAACGTTCTTGGTTTCAAGCCTTCCTCTCTTCGACAAAGGTGGCTTTGAGAGACTTTGCCTGCTTTTCAGCTTGCTTCAACTCCTCCTTTCAGGTCTTTACTTCCCCCTCAGCTCTTCTGCATCTAGATTCAACAATAACAAACTTTGTGGCAATGCCAAATGCAGTTGCAGAGCCATCGTGATGTGTGGCGAGACCATGATTAAGCTAAGAATGCAGAAAAAAATATTAAAACAAAAAAGACGAGGTGAATAGACGACTTTGAAGAAAGAAAATTAAAACTACATACTTGAAAAGCCATTTCAGTGAAGAAATCATAGACCTTGGCATGAGATTGGCACGAGACCACGTCCAACCAGCTCTTTTTCACCTGCTTTCTACTTGTCAAAGAGAGGAAAGAAGATGCTTATACGAAGGACGCTTAGCCTCAGATATCTCTAAGAATTGTAGTGGCCTCCTAAAGTTGCCATTCACAGACATATGATGGGTTTTCTTCAGCTTTTTTACTGCTGGTTTGGTAGTCTTGCCCATAGAAGGTCTCTAGGGGTCTTTCTCTTTCTCTTTATCCACCACGGGTGGTTATGTGGCAAGGGGGAGAGCAACTACTAGACCTAAGGTTTCTCCGCGAGCCTTTCGCAACAAGAGATCCCTGTCAATAAAGAGGGACTAGACAACCTCTTCGCTCAGTGCGGCGAGTTAAAAAACCTGAAGCAAACCAGCTTGCTTTTGCATGTACAGCCCAATCTGCAAATTAGCTTGTCTATTCGAGCCCAACAAAACAAAAACAAATGGAAGATCATTTTCATCTCTTATCTCTGATGTCCACTCGAATATAAAATTCTGTTTTGCCAGCTCAGCTTTAGCAGCACCAAATACAACTGTCCTTGCAGCCTGCAGTGCACTCCCTCTGCTCTGTGCATTGCAGAATATTTTCTTCTTCTGCTTTAGTCGTTGCTCTTTTGTCCTCTAATATATATATATATATATATATATATTTTCAGTATCTTTTTGTCCAAGTCTTTGGTGTATATATATTTCCTTAGCAAGTCATTTTCTCAAGTAAGTTGTAATTCATGTGCTGTAAATGAAATAGAATCCTCATGGTGCTCTTCATTTCTTATTGAGTATTTTCTAGCTTGGTATTAGAGTCACTCTGAATTTCTTGAAGGATTTCAATGGCTTCCGTTACTCAACAATCCAGTAACTCAAGCTTAACAAAAACAGCCACTCAAAACATACACAACAACAACCTCTCTTTCCCAAACACAATCAAACTCAATGAATCCAACTTCATATTGTGGAAATCATAAGTGCTGCCATCGATTAGAGTTAATGACCTTGAAGACTTGTTAGACAGCAACATCACACCTCCTAAGAAATTTAAAGAAGTAATCGATGAAGAAGGAAGCAACATCACTATCGTAAGGCAATAATACAAGACTTGGAAAAAACATGACCAGCAGCTTATGGGGTTGATTCTTTCCACACTCAGTAAAAGCATGCTTGCAACTGTGGTAGGCTGCACCACATCCTTTGAGCTATGGCCTGCTTAGAGAAAATTTTTGCTACCAAATCTCTCCCCAAGATTGTCAATGTTAGAAGCTTACTCACCTTAACAAAGAAGGAAGGGTTAAGCATAACCAACTACTACAAGAAAAGGAAAGGGATTGCTGACTTCTTAAAGGCATCTGGTGATTTTTTATCGGACAAAGATCAGTTTCTTTACATCATGGGATGACTAACTAGAGATTATAACTCAATCATAGTGAACATATCATCTCAAGCTGAAATGCTCTTAATAGATGAATTGTACTCCATGCTTTTGAGCTAAGAAAACAGACTTGAGAACTAGAATAAAAATCCCTCTTCTGGTTTCCATCAAGTAGTTTCAGCAAATTTCGCTCAAAACAACAACAATTAGAGGAAGTCCTGGAATCCTGGTATACAAAACAAACAAGCATTCAGAGGTGGAAGAGAAAGAGGAAGAGGAAGAAATTGACTTGGAAGAAGTAGCAATCCCATACCAATCTGTAAAATTTGTCTCAAGGTTTGATATGTTGCTGTTGACTACTGACACAGGTTCAACAAGCATTTCTCATCTCAGCAATCAAAACAAGACAGTAAGTCAGCCTTTGTTGCAACTCTTGAATTCTCAGCAAATCCTAATTAGTACATGGATAGTGGAGCTACTAACCATGTAACTAATTCACTCAAAAATCTCTTAGTCAACGAAGAATATAAAGGAAAGGAGAAGCTAGCTGTTAATAATGGTAAGAAACTAACCATTTCTCATATTGGATGCAGTAATCTAAACACCTCACACAATAATGAGCACATTTATCTTAAAAACATTCTTTTGGTGCCTGAAATAAAAAAGAATCTCATTAATGTTTCTTAATTATTGAATGATAACAATGTGGTAATTGAATTCAATAATAATCATTGTCTTATGAATGACATGAAAAGGAAGAAAGTTCTGCTTCAAGATGTGGCTCGTAAAGAGCTCTATCAAGTGCTGAATTGGCAACTGAAGAAACCTCAAAATTCTAGGACTATTAGTTTACCTATTACCTCAAATGTTTCTTTTTCAAATTATGTAAGATGTGAGTCCAATTCTACTGTGTTTTCAGTTAATTTAAAAACACAAAGAATTATTGATACATGGCATAGAAGGCTAGGTCATCCATATGTTAAAGTTGTTAAAAATCTTATCATGTCTTGTAATGAACTTAATTCTTGCAATAAAATCTCTTCAGTTACATCACTCGATTTCTGTTCTGCTTGTCAACTTGGCAAGATGCACAAAACACCATACAAAACCACTTCATTCAAAACAAAATCAACCTTAGAACTGATCCATACAGACTTGTGGGGGTCTGCACTTGTCTACTCTTTCAATGGATATAAGTTCCATATTGCCTTTATGGAAGAATATTCTAAATTTACTTGGATTTATCCCCTAACATACAAATCTAATTCACTCACTGTTTTCAAACAATTCAAAATCCAAGTTGAGAAAACTTTTAACTCAGCAATCAAATCTCTTCAATGTGATATGGTAGGTGAGTTTAAAGCTTTTGAAAACTTTCTAATTGAACAATAAATCAAACTCAGATACACTTACCCTTACATTCATCACTAAAATGGTAAAGTTGAGAGAAAGTACAGGCACATAACTGAAACCAGCCTAACCTTACTTGCTCAATCCAACATGCCTCTAAAATACTGGTGGAAAGCATTTTACACAGCTGTGTATCTAATCAATAGATTATCCTCTCCAACCTTATCCAACAAAACACCATTTAAACTCCTGTTTGGCTTCAAACCTGACCTCAGTCTCCTCAAGGCGTTTGGCTGTAAATGCTATCCATTTTTAAAGCCATATAATAGAAATAAGTTTCAATTTCACACTTCCAAGTATGTATTCATTGGGTACAGTCCATTACATAAAAGGGTATCTTTGTTTATGTAACGCTCCTAAATTCAGAGGAGTTTAAGGTATGATTTTTTTTTAAATTACAAGACTTAAATCATGCGGAAGCATTAAAATTTAATTCATACATCTTCATAAATATTCCTTAATCACAAAAATACTTTTGAACAACTTACAAATCTTAATAACAACGGAAGTTTTAAATCCTAAGGAACCAAGCACTAACAAATGCTTAGCCAAATCCATCCGCTATGAGCTTAACTTCAATTATCTGGGAATCACAATAAACTATAATGAATTTTAAGCTCAGCAAGTATACTAGTTTTTCATATACACAAAATACATACATACTTATATATAGTACATACATATGATATGGCATAAGCTGAAAATCCTCATCATTTCAAAACTTTCATAACACTTAAACACTGTAGAAACCTCTTTCTTATCATTTCAAAACTTTCATAACATTTAAATACTATAGAAGCTTCTTTCAAAATTTTACTAGGAATATCTCATTTCAATTACTACTTAGTAGGACTCAATTATCACTTATCACTGAATGAGCCAATGTCACCCGTCGATGACATACTGTATGTGGGGTAAGCACAAATGAAGCATATGATTTTAAAAACAATTAACACTCATGCCCGAAGATAAGAGCCACTCCCTCACCCTGATTAGTGGTAAGTCTTCCCATATGCACAAATACTTCTTTACACGAATGTGAAGACCACTATCCCTAGAGGTATCCCCAAATGTCTCTCCCATATCATACGGAACACTTAACAATACTTATCAATATAACAAACCCGAAGGAATGGCCACACATATAAAAACTCCTTATAAACTTATAATTGCCTACTAAGCAAGTAATGAAGTTCGATTCCCTAGTACAAAAATCTGAACCTTCATAAACATTTTTCTTATAAAATCACTTTATTATCACTTTAAACACAATGTATATGTTCATGCCTTGATACCAATGCACATATCTTAAAAACAATCACAATAACACATACTCATAAATAGTCACAAAAACACATAACCATAAACAATCATAATAACACAACAATGTGAATATCAATACTTTTATCATAACATATAATTGAAGAATATTCTTGAAAACATGATCAAACACACACACACACATATATATATATATGTTTATTGTGATTCTTTTTAAAAAGTCTAGTATACTTACCTTTTGACGATCAAACGAAACTACCTTAAACTTTTTGACCTATAATCGAAGATTGACATTCATAAAGCTCATAAGCACTACCATAAGGTACAATATAAGTTATTAGATCTTAGAAGTAGAACTTATATCATCCAATCTATTTGAAAAATTAATATTCCTAAACTCGTCTAAATTGACCTTATGTTGTTTAAGGATTATTCTTCCACCTTAAACAACGTTATTTCCTCATGTAATCATAGCATAACATTTAATAAATATAATATAAGATCTAATTAAAATACGGACCCCTAACTCCTCTTAAAACTATTTCTTATCATATTTCCATCTTGTTCACTTATCCTAACACTGCAGAAAATATGTTGAGTAGTTGCGAATATTCAATTTTTAGAAACTAGAATATTTGTCCAAATATTATATAATTTTACAGAGATAATATAGACACATAGACCATAAATAAATAAAATATTTGAGACTAAATTATCACTATAACTATTTTTAATAATTTTGGATTTAGAGTTTCAGATTCTGCCAAACAGATTTCTGCAGTGAGTCATGTTCCTTCGAAAATTCATAACAATTCAAAAACATAGAATTTGACTCTAAAATTTTAATATGATATAATAAACACCATTATAAACTAGTTTGTAAAAGCCCATAATTTTTTAAAGATAATTTAGTTAACCAAACAAATTTCGCCAATCGTATGTTCTGTAAAAACGAGCATTTTTCAGCATTCTAGGTTCAAATTCAAAAATTAACTAAATATTAAAAAATTAATATTTTTGAATAAAAAAAATTTATAATAACCGTAAAGATGTCTAATTTATTCACCTAAATCAGTTTAGTCAAATTCACAATACATGAATTTACAAAATTCACGGACTAGACTATTGTCATATATTAGCTCTGCAAAAACATTTCTTTTCCTCCATTATTACTCAACAAAACAATATCCCCAATTCTTAATTATAAAAAGAAAATTAAAGTCTAAACACCTAAATTTGATTACAGAATTATAATCACCATAAAATTTAAAAGATATATAAACTAACAATAATCATCAATTCCTATAAGCAAATATAAAATTAAGAATAAACTTACAATTTTTATCATCTTTTTTTTTTTTTTTTCTATTTTCTATTCTTTCATCCCAATGTCGGCCACAATACCCTAAACACAACTAAACACAACTAAGACAAATTTATACTAATTGAACAATTTCAATTTAGTCCTTAGTTTTTACTCTTTTAATATATTTTACCCCAAAATTATAATTTATTATTAAAACATTCTATTATTACCTATATTATACAGTTACACTTATAAAAAATATAACTCATTATCTATACATAACTATATAGTATATATTAGGAAAAGTGGGTGTTACAGTTTACATCCATCTAAAAGAGTCTACATTTCAAGAAATGTAGTGTTCAATGAGATCTCCTTCCCATTCTCAGCTGATCAAAATTTTGTTTCTCTTCACTCTCCAAAAACTGAAAATGAATTCATCTCTTCATTGCCTTTCTATTACATGCACAACTGGTTCTCCAAATTGCCTCAGCACCATTCAACACTTGAAGTTGAGCCTAATACAGTTGCCTCATCAGTAGAACATTCAACCTCTTCAAGTCATGAACAAGAGTTTACTTTACCCACATCTCCACAAACACAATAACCAAACCTCTCAGAAAACACATAACCTCAATCCTCACCAACACAGCAGTAAAATCTTACCGTTATCAACTGAAATGCTCCACATCATCCCATAGTCACCAGAAGTAAAGCAAAAATATAGAAACCTAAGATCTATGTTGCTAAACACACATATGTTGATTTTGTTGAAACATCTGCAAATAAAAATAAGATACTATAGGATCCTAGGTGGATAGAGGCTATGCAACAACAGTATGATGCATTTATCAGAAACAAAACATTGGAGTTGGTCCCTCTCAAATCAGTTTGTGCAAAAGTTTAAAGCAAGATTAATTGCCAAGGGATTTTTACAAACTCCTAGTATTGATTTTCTTAGACTTTTAGCCCAATAATCAAGCCTTTTACAATCAAGATAATTCTCTCTCTAGCTGTGCATTATAATTGGTCACTGAGGCAAGTGGATGTTAACAATGCCTTCTTAAATGGTGATTTATCAGAAACAATTTTCATCACTCAACCTGCTATTAGCTCCATTGTCCCAGATACTTATATCATGTTTGCAAGTTAAAGAAGACATTATATGGTCTTAAACAAGCACCAAGGGCCTGATACAATAAACTCAAGTCAGCTCTCTTAAGTTGGAATTTTAAAAATTCTAAATCTAAAACTTTTCTATTCTTTAAGTTCCTTGGTGCATATGTAATTTTCCTTGTTATCTATGTAGACGACATCATCATAACAGGAAGCAATGATGAAGACATCGAAGATGTAGTCAAGAAACTCAATAAGAATTTTGTCTTAAAGGATCTTGGAAACCTGAGTTACTTTCTGGGTTTTGAGATCAACAGAACAGCTAATTCACTTCACCTATGTCAGACTAAGTACATCAAAGATCTACTTGAGAAGACCAATATGCAGAACTGCAAAGGTGCTTCTACATCTATGGTCATAAGAGCTAAACTGAGCAAAACGTGTGGCAATCCTCTAAAAAATAAAACACTTTACAGGTTAGTTGTTTGTTCACTCCAGTATGCTATTTTGTCTAGACCTGAAATTTCATATGGTGTAAACAAATTAAGCCAATACACGAATGATCTTCATGATTCACATTGGCAAGGATGCAAACGTGTGTTAAGATACCTGAAGCAAACATCACACTTTGGCTTGATGTTTAACAAGTTAGAAAATCTGGATTTAGTTGGCTTCTCAGACTCAGATTGGGCTAGTGACTCAAACGATAGGAAATCAATAAGTGGATATTGTGTGTTCATGGGAAGAAACTTGATTTCTTGGAGTTCTAAGAAGCAATAAGTTGTAGCCAGGTCTAATGTTGAAGCTAAATATAGAGCCTTGGCTCTCATTAGTGCAAAGATAAGCTAGATTCAATATCTACTGTCAGAGATGAAAATTAAAGTTAAACAACCATCAATAATCTGGTCTGATAGTCTCAGTGCTACTGCCATTGCTGAAAAATCCTATTTTTCACTCAAGAACAAAACATAGCTAGATTGATATTCATTTTACTCGAGATAAAATCATCAGCAAACAACAGGTTATTCATTATGTTCCAACTGAAAATCAACTGGTAGATCTTCTTACCAAACCATTCAGCCAAGACAGGTTTGTTGCTTTCAGAAACAGGGTCAAAGTAGAAGAAGATGAACTAAGCTTGAAAGGGGGAGTTAAAAGACCTTAAGCAAACCAGCTTGCTTTTGCATCTACAGCCCAATCTACAAATCAGCTTGTCTATTTGAGCCCAACAAAACAAAAATCAAATGGAAGATCATTCTCGTCTCATATCTCTGATGTCCACTCGAATACAAAATTCTATTTTGCCAGCTCAGCTTTAGTAGCACCAAATATAACTGTCCTTGCAGCTTGCAGTGCACTCCCTCTGCTCTGTGCATTGCAGAATATTTTCTTTTTCTGCTTTAGCCATTGCTCTTTTGTCCTTTAGTATTTTTTTTTTCAGCATCCTTTTTGTCCAAATCTTTGGTGTATATAGATTTCCTTAGCAAGTCCCTTTCTCGAGTAGGTTGTAATTCCTGTGCTGTAAATGAAATAGAATCCTCAAGGTGCTCTTCGTTTCTTATTGAGTATTTTCTAACTCGGCGGGCGTTCAAAGTTTCTTGCGCTTGGCTACTCTTTCCATTTTCCCTATAAGGTGAAGAGAAAAATAAGAACCAAGTGAAGATAAAAACAGTCACGACAAAGGAAAATACTTATGTTTTTTAGATTTCACTTCTTTCTCGTGAATGCACTTGACAAGCTATAAGCTGACAATGTTAAAAGGAACTAGGAGATTCTTCTGGCTGCAGGGCTTAGCGAGGGAAACGTCAACCTTTGCCTGAAGAGTATCGTCAAGAACTGCCATCAACTTCCAGGTGACTGCAAAAAAGAGAGTTTGCAAGCCAGATGAAAATAATAAAGTAAAGAGAATGAAGATAGGAGTAAAATTAATGGCCCCATGATCCGCTGACAAAAATCCATCGATACTTCTAGTCATTATTGGAGGTAATCAGGTCATGAGCGAGTTTCTTCTTCTCTGACCAGGCGGTGAAGTAGTAGAAGCTCGAGTTCTGGTTGGGATTTGGCCTCGGGTGGTACAAATATTGTATCTCCTGTAGGGTTGGATCAGCTTGGTTGGTCCTTTTCCAGAGGACAAACATCCCAGATATTGTTCTTCAGGCACTGACATTTAGTTGGCAGGGAGGAATCCCTACAACAACAAAGAATTGTGCAAAATATAGTTGAATTAGGAGCCGGGCACCCAATTTGAAGTGCTCCTTATGAAAATAATCTACCCCTCAGGTAAATTACTTGGGAACTCTCATTCCCTGGGCAGCCTGGGGAAGATGTCATCAAGAATCATATACATCATCCTCAGGTGCTTTAGGTCGTTCTTGGTGAGAGAAGACCGATACTAGTTAGTCTCATATGGATTGTCATTTTTCTGAAAGAAGGTAGAAGGAAGAGATCCCTCCTCCTTGGGCTCATTCTCGTCCTTAGGGACCTCGCCAACACTTTCAATTTTCTCGTCGTCCTTGGAGTCTCAAAGGTCAACGTATCCACTAGTTTCTGGTGGGAGGTTAGGAAGACTTTTAATAAGAGAAGAGATTTTGAGAGAAGTTCTTTCTCTTTGGCTCCTTTCCTTGAGAGATATTAAACCTCAACTATCGGGAGAAGTAGAGTGAGGAGAGGAGATGTTCTGGTCAGACATTTAAGGATCAAATTTAAGCCATATCATTAACAAAGTTGTAAAGCGCCATAAAACATATTTTCATAAAATCCGGCAGCTTTTTCATAGCATAATTGATGTCTCACCTCCATATAATAATAATAATAATAATAATAATAATAATAATAATAATAATAAAACTATATATATCATGTAAATGGAGAAGTATTTGCCAACCATTTATTACCTCTCCACAACATCAGTGAAAAGCTCAAGTTCAACCAATGTTCCATAGACATCGTAAACATCATCAATCATTGTAATTAGAGCGACAACAATTGTGAGTATTCTCCTGCAGTGGGCAAACTGAGGTACAAAAGCCATTCCCATAGCCTACAAGTAAGATGATACCAACCTATTCCTTGCAAAGCTCATTTTCTCTCCAAGGCCTTTATTCTTCCACCACCTTCATAGGAAAAAAAAAAGTACTAATCATGGAAGAATTATCTATGTCATATGGGGTTAGTTATCATTTAATAGATGGACTTGACGTAAGGCTTTTGATCGACAATATTTTTTGAGTTACGTAATTATATACAAGTCACAAATAATGCTTGTCGGTAAATTCCTTGCACAATGTTGAAGTCCAACTTAGTAAGCTCAAGTAATATATGGTTCTTGTCCTCTCTTTTCTCATATGCATCTATGAGCCACCTTGTCTCTAATCTCTGGTTCCTCCATTTCAGAGGAAGTTCCAAGGCATGCCTCACTTCCTCTGCTAGAATCCGGTCCACGTCATCTAAGTTTTTAAGATGTCTAGTAGAAAAGTGCCGGGCCTCTTCCACAATGTTGTCTCCTTTGATGCCGTAATATGAGGCTTCATACAAGCTTAGCATTGCCCTGATATCATCACAAATGCACAGCTTGAAACTACCCTTCTCGTCCTTGAAACTATTGAAAACCTCTTCACTCAACCCAAACAAATATTAATTTATGTGTGTGTGATTTTGTTGATGTGCATGACAAAGTGAAACGCGTTCATTACCTTGAGAAACATGATAACCATGTTGTTGGAGTCGTCTAAATTCAAGAGAGACTGCAGATAGATCGTCTTTTATCCATTTATCATCTTTATTATTGTATACATTGTACAACAGGTTCTTTATTTCACTGTCAAAATGATAAGCCAATCCAGGTCTTTGCAAGGTGTCAATAAGCTCGAGTTGATCCAATGGCTCTGTCACATTGTTAATCATCGTATTCATTTTTTCCTTCAGCTTTTCTTCTCGTTTTCTTTATATATCTCCCTACAAAGTTCAAGTTTTCAGTGATAAGTGGCAAAATCTTAGGAACTGATCAAGGGAAGAAGAAAAGGGGGAAAAATCTTGAATACCGTATATTCACTACTCAGTGACTGCAGATAATCATTGTCCCAAATTGAAGGTTCGTAGTTTGCTGATCTCCTAACAACTGTTTAATCACCATGTTCAGCGCTAGCAACACATTGGGCAGGCTTGTACACACTGATTCTACTAGTTACTCCTTGGGAAGAAATTTTAGGATATCGAAAACCAATGGCAGATGCAGTAATTAGTGCTGGGGCCGTAATGCATAGAGCCGTTAGAACATAAGCTTACACGCTTTAGTAATGTTATGTACACTAAATTTTCTGTAATCTGCTAAACTACTCTATAGTAAAATATTGAGAGGTGCAAGAAGCAGACTGAGAAATTATGTGGAATCTCACACAATATATTGATGTCTCATAGTTTCCTACTCATGTTAAATATGTCCCACAGATACTCATAATTTAGATTGACATATTACAAGAAAAAAAAAACACAAACAAAAATATAGTTTTCACAACCACACCCACGTTTATCATCACAATTAAATCCGAGGGAGAGACACAACAAAACCTGGCAAAATCAGGACCATAACATACAAATACGACTGCCTAGCTGCTAGACGTAAGGATGTTCAGAATCAGAGCTCTCCATACAACACAACAGCAAATCACGTGATATCTTACAACTATCCCTACCCAATATGTTATAATTTCAACATTGAACTACGATTCAACCATTCTTAATTTTCTGTCGAAGGTGACTACTTAAAATCAAGTGCCGTTGGGTGATTTAATTGACGTCACTCAACTTATAATAATTATGTGATACACATATTGGTTTATGGTACATTGGATGGAAGGTGTATTTAATTTTTTGTTACACAAAATTTGAAATATATTACACAAAATTTGAAATAAGTAACAAAAACTTGAAATACTAAAATTTAATATATCTCAATTTTTTATTACTTATTTCAAGTTGTCTAACAAAAAATAAAATTGAATATACCTTATATCCAATATACCATAGTCAAATCCTACATGTACATGAATGGTTAAAAATAAAGTTTTAGCACAACTATCATTACTTCGAAAAATAAGAGGAAAAATATATACATGTTTTCTTGTGTCTTGCTCAATTGATTTTTCAATATCTCACACACACACAATCATTAAAAATAATGTTTACCACAACTACTGTTACTTTAAAAAATAAGAGGAAAAATATAGACATTTCTTATTGCGTCTTGCTCAATTGATTTTTCAATTTCACACACACACAATCATTAAAAACTGTTAGTTCTAAATGACCACAACTAAAGAGAATCAATTTGGCAACCTACTGGTGTGTTATATTAAATCCGCTCACCTCTCTTTTGGTTCTTGACCAAGAATTCAACTTCACTTGGAGTTTACTATATTAAATCCGCTCACCTCTCTTTTGGTTCTTGACCAAGAATTCAACTTCAATTGGAGTTTAATAAGAAAAAACAGTAGAAGAATGAAAAATGAACAGAAAACAAATTTGAATTCATTTATTAAATTTGAGTCAAAATACAAAAAGAATGTTGAAAAGAAAACAAAGTTCCATGAACAAATCTTTCTTTCTCTTATATTCAGCTTCTCCAACTCAGCACCAATATCAACACCAAAGCAACACATATTGATACTTTTATATCCAGCTTCACTTAAGTTTCTTGCCACGTCAGCTTAATAGAATAATAGAAATATGTAACAAAACAATGAAAATTTTGAATTACTTTTCACAGTCTCCACCTTAATTCAAAATTTACCATTCAAGCTTTTTTTCTTCTATATCAGCCTTAACAGTTGATTTTTGATCTCAACTTTAGCTCCATTCACAACTGCTCATCTAATCAGTTTTTATATTTAACAAATTCAAACAATGCTTGAATTTACTTTTTAGAATTGACTTGGTGAGCATATCAGTATGATTTTCTTCTATAAGCACCTTCTGCAAATTAACCACACCTTTAGAAATTAAATCTCTAATGAAATGCAATCTCACATCAATATGTTTTGTTTTCTCATGGTACACTTAATGTTTTGATAGTTATATTGCACTTTGACGTCACATAAAATAGTCACTCACTCTTGCTTGAAACTAATTTCTACCACAATGCCTTTCATCCACAAAACCTCTTTAATTGATTTAGTTTCAATCATATACTTAGCTTTAGTAGTTGAAAGAGTAACTACAGCATGAAGAGAAGCTTTCCAGCTAATAACACAACCAAACAAAGTAAAAACATACTTAGAGAGTGACATTTTTTTTTTATCAATATCAACAGCAAAATCTGAGTTTACAAACCCCATAATGTAGTTCTCACTGTCTTCACTTCCTTTGTATACAAGTGCCAAGGATTCTTTTTATGTATCTAAAGATCCATTTTAATGCCTCCCAAAGCTCATTTCCAAGTTTTTCTATAAATCTGCTAACAACACTTACTGAATATGTTAAATCTAGTATTGTGTAGACCATTATGTACATTAAACACAAAACTAAACTTGCATAAAGTATTTTCAATAAATTTTTGTGAGCCTAGTTGGCCCCCTCAGACATAGAACCAATCATAGCTCCGGCCGTCAACATTTATCGTTAATTTCTTAGAATTTGCTGGTCACCTTTAACGACATTCGACAATCTTTGTGGACAATCTTG
>JAXCLQ010000004.1:5309930-5377369 GCA_035584115.1 Cedrela odorata
GCATTATAATTAATAATGTTTTCTGATTTAAGAATTAAATGTACGCATTCATACATGTAGAGAAAGTGAGGCTTAGGGTAACGGTGGAGTTCGTTACCTGCTGGTAGCATTTCCGAGTTGGGGGTGTTACAATCATAGTTAAAGTTCCTTTTTGAACATCTATCTTTATGCCTACTACAGCCATAAAAGGACATTCCAAAATCAATGGAAGTTCTTTGCCTAGAATAGGGGTGTTCTCCATCTCAAGGATAAGGAAATTTGCTAGTAGGATCAATTCATTCACCTTTATCAAGACATCCTCGAGTAGTCTTTTTGGGCATCTTATCAATCAATCAGCCAATTGGATGCTCACTAATGTTTCTTTTAGCTTATCTAGATTTAATGTTTCATAAACAAAAAAATGCATTAAGCTAGTAGAAGCATCTAGATTAAGTAAAGTTTTTTCAAGCCTATGTTCACAAATAATGCATGGAATAGTAAAGTGTTGGCCTAGTTGGCAATACCCAAGAGTGGAGTGAATTGGGTTTTTAAAATTTAGCAAATAAAATCGTATATAATGCAGTGCAATAATTAAATAGTAATTAGAGATAGAAATACAAACACAGTTTTATAGTGGTTCGGCAAATCTTGGCCTACGTCCATTCTCTCAAATGCAAGAGACTTTCACCGAAGTTCCACTAATTTTCTTGTTTTGATGGGACAAGAGTAGCCTAGTACACTCCTTCTAAGGTGAAGGAAAACCTTACACTCTTTTATACGGATGAAGAGTAACGACAAAGATCTTCTTTAATACGGGTGAAGAATTACCCAAAACCAAATTACAAATATATTTTTTATTTTTGCTCTTACACTAGAGTGAATATTTCAATAAGCTTTTCACAAGAAAAATTTCTCTCACACAAGATTTGAAAAAGTTACAATAGAGAGAGAAAGTTCAGTGTTTTTGTATTTCAATGTTATTCAATGATTTCTCGTTGATATTGATTGCAAGTAATTGTTATCTAAAACTTCTCTATATATCTTCTATTTATATCTATCCGTTTTGTGAAGCTATTCATGTCCAACGGCTTGATTTGGTGTATTTAATGTTCACTATTAATCCTGCAGAAATTACCATTGAACTTTAAATTCAGAGAGAGTATCGATCCATTTCTTCTTGTATCGATTTCTTTAAGTGAACAGCATGATTTGCATCCCGAGTATTGATTTTCACTTCTCCAAATATCGATCTGTTTGTACTAGAAGTATTTTTAGGTTTCAGTATATCGATCTGTTTCTGTTGGATATTGATCTAGTCTACTCCGTAATTATTTTTTAACTCTCTGTGAAGATTATGTATCGATCTGTTGATGTCCATATATCGATCTGGTTATCTCTGCAATTATTTTGTAACTCTCTGTGAAGACCATGTATCGATCTGTTGATTTTCATGTATTGATTTGGTTGCCTCTGTAATTATTTTGTAACTCTCTGTGAAGGCTATGTATTGATCTGTTGATCTCTATGTATCGATCTAGTTGCAATGGTAATTTCATCTGAAGCCACTGTCTCAGCAAATATCGATATCCTCATTTCTTTGTATCAATCTTCTTTGATGTATCGATCTGTTATTAAACTTGTATGGTTCATTTTCTCCCATATCAATCTGTTTGTCTCTAAGTATCGATCTATTTGCTTTTTAATACACTTTGACAGAGATTTGTTAAGAAATAAACTCAACTATATTCACTCAAGATTCTAAGACAAATTTAGGACATATTTAATTTAATCATTATCAAAAACATATCATATATTTATGTTTGATATTATCAATTTCTCTCATGATATCATTATAAAGCTTCCTAGATCTTTCAATTTATGAGGTAGTTTTCTTTAAAAAACTGCTGAAACCTCTTTATCAATGCCACAGTCTCATGTTTTATGAATCTTCTTTTGTTTTTACACAAGTTCTTTAAAAACTTTGCATAGCTTGAAATTTGCTTGACTACGTCGAGTAGTGGTATATTCACTTGTACTTTTCGAAATGTTTCTAAATGTTTTTCTGTTGTTGTTCCTTTATCGGCATTATAAACCTACAAGGAAAAGGCATAGTTGATAAATCTAGTTCAACCTTAGAAGAGTTAGGATAACTTACCTTGGAATGCTTATTATCTTCTTTTGTTTGTTTATCCCTATCTTCTTGTCCAGCTTCTTCCCTACTTCTCAAAGTGATAGATTTAGCTTGTTCATGATTATTATGATTAACAACAACTTGATTAGGAAACTTACCATGCTCTCTTTGATTTATTGCTAAAGCAATTTGTCTCATTTGAAGCTCTAAGTTTGCAATGGACTTGTTGGTTTTTTGCATGAAATTTTTAGTTTCTTGCATAAAGCTTTGTGTACTCTAGACCAATAAGGTAACGATATTTTCAAGAGTTTTCCCCTGTGTTGGTTGCCCCATTTAATAAGGCTAAAAAGCTTGGCTAGACTAAGCTTGGAACCATGGAGCTTGATTTTATTGTTCATTGTAATTGTTGCTCCATTTGAAGTTGGGGTGATTTCGCCATCCAAGATTATAGAAGTTCAAGAATGGATCATTTATTGACATCTGGTTGTAGGTTCCCATCACATTAGCTTACTCTTGCTCTTGCATCATTGGACATGATTCACTTGAATGATCCGACATTGACAGATAGCACAAACTTTGGTGGGTTAGTGCATCATTTGTTTCACGAGGTTAATTAAATTAGTTAATTGATTTTCCAAATTCGATGTACTAACCTCATACATTGCAGATTTCTTTGGTGATATCCTTCTGTAATTGAACTGTTGGGAATTGGCCAAGATACTCTTAAACATCTCTCTTGCCTGTTTTGCATTTTTAGTCATTAATCCGCCTTCAAAAGTAGCATCTACCATCATCCAGTCAGAGTCCAAGAGTCCTTCATAAAAATATTACATGAGAAGCCATTTTTGAATATTGTGATGTGGACATGAGTTAAGCAATTGCTTATATCTCTCACAGTATTCATGGAAAACCTCTCCATCATGTTGTTGGATGCTCACAATCTCTTTTCTAATTTTATTGGTTCTTTGGGCTAGAAAAAATCTTTGAAGGAATTTTGAAATCAAGTCAATCCATATAATGATCGATGCTAATGGTAATGAATGAAGCTACTCTTTTCTTTTCTCCTTTAATGAAAAAAAGAAAAGTCTCATCCTAATTCTTCATCATTTATCCCTACCATCCTTATTGTGGAACAAACTTCAAAAAATTCTTTAATATACATATGAGAATCATCCCTAATTTTAGCTCGAAGTTTACTGCTGCTGTCTGCGAATAGACAATACAAAAAGGTTGATTTGCAGCTTGAGGTACTGCAAAATCCCGCAAAGGACGTTCCATGTTATTGGCCACTCAATTTTCCTCATTGTTGATTGTTATTTGAATTTCTACCATTTGATGTTTCAAATGTTAAACTTTTTGTTGAATTCGTATGGTCTTCTCAAGTTCTTAGTCTAATGGGAGAAGTTCTAATCCCAATGAACACCTTCCTTTCATACACAATTGAGTACCTTACAAAAACAAAACTAAGTGAATAAAAATTATACAAATAAAATAAAATAAATAAAAATAGAATTGCAATTAAATAATAGTCCCCCATAAGGGCCCAAAAAATTTATTGGTATGAAATCAACACTTAAATAAGTAATAGATCTGAACACGTTTTACCTTGCAAGTGCTCAAACTATCATAGTATAGTATAATAAGCAAGGATTGATCTTACAAAGACTGTATTAAATGCAATCCTAAAAATATAATAGAATAAAAACTAACACAAACTTCCTTTAAATTGAATGGATTATTTTACGAAAAATCTAAAATAATTAAACACTAAAAAATAAATTGAATAAAAAATCAAGACAAAAAATAAAAATTATAATTTAACAAGGTTACAAAATCAATGAGAAAAGATAGTTAAGGCAAACAATCCACCACTTAACAATCATATATTAATGTAATCGTATTAAATTTCAGTAATTATTGATGAAGATGTTTACAATATAACCAGGGCTAATAGTGTATGTGCATTTGATTCTCCTAATATATGTAATACGCATGATGTGTAAATAAAACATGTATTTTCACATGAAATTTGGCATGATGTGTACCTAAATTCACAAGCAAATTATCACTAGACAATCATTTATTAATGTAATCGTATTAAATTATCATTATATTAATGTAATCATATATTAATATAATTGTATATATTAATGTATACCTAAATTTGGCATGGTGTGCATTCTCACTATCCATATATTGTCAAGTTGTCAATATAGTTAAAGCAAGTAATTCACCACTAGACAATCATATATTAATGTAATCGTATTAAGTCTCAAAAATTATTGATGAAGATGTTTACAACATAATCAGGGCTAGTGGTGTATGTGCATTTGATTATCTTAATATATATAATATGCATAGTGTGTACATAAGACGTGTATTCTCACATGAAATTTGGCATGGTATGTACCTAAATTCACAAATAAATTATTACTAAACAATCATATATTAATGTAATCGTATTAAATTATCACTATATTAATGTAATCATATATTAATGTAATCGTATATATTAATATATATCTAAATTTGGCATGGTGTGTATTCTCACTATCCATATATTATCATGTTGTCAATATAGTTAAGGCAAACAATCCACCACTAGATAATCATATATTAATGTAATCGTATTAAATCTCAACAATTATTGATAAAGATTTTTACAACATACCCAAGGTTAATGGTGTATGTCATTTGATTGTCTTAATATATGTAATATGCATGGTGTGTACATAAAACGTGTATTCTCATATGAAATTTGGCATGGTGTATACCTAAATTTACAAGTAAATTGTCACTATATTAATATAATCATATATTAATGTTTATATTAATGTAATCATATTAAATTATCAGTACATTAATGTAATTGTATATATTAATGTATACCTAAATTTAGCATAGTGTGTATTCTCACTATCCATATATTGTCATGTTGTCTATATATTTAAGGCAAACAATCCATCACTAGACAATCATATATTAATGTAATCGTGTTAAATTTCAACAATTGTTGATAAAGATGTTTACAACATACTCAAGGCTAGTGGTGTATGTGCATTTGATTATCTTAATATATGTAACATGCACGATATGTACATAAAACGTGTATTCTCACATGAAATTTGGCATGATATGTACCTAAATTTATAAGTTAGAACTCATTAAGAATTAGAGAATATAACATCACAAAGACCCTAGGACTTGATGTGTATCATAAATACTCCAAAAACCAATTCACATGAATAGATTTTTAGGTTATTCACTTGTTGCAAATTGACAACATGACAATATAATAGTCTACATGTAATCACAATTAAAATGATTTAAAATATCATCCTAAGGTGATCAAGTTCAGAACTTTATAATAAATTTTTAATTAAAACAGTGAACAAAAATTCATCAAATAAAATACTGAAATTTAATTAATTAACATCAATAATCATGTCTACTATTTGAATGCAAACCCTAACTATAAAGAAAATTAGATACTTATGTTTTTTAGAAAATTAAAATTAAAATAAAACATAAATTAATAAGAAATAAAAATAAAATGAAAAATAAAAACTCAAAATTTGTTGGCTTTCTCTTTATGGCTCTTCTTTACGGCTCTCTCTTATTTTCAATTGGGGTGAATACCTTTCTTTTTGTAAGCAATTTTAAGTTATAACCTTAAATACAATTAACTTTAAACTCATGAGAGTGATTTAAACTCAAGCTTTTGCAAAGCCACAAATTTCTAACAAATTCTCTTAGTAAATTATATGCTACTTTTTAATTTATTCTCTCATTCAATTTTCTTTACTCTTTAAAATTTAAAAATTCGTAACTTAACATTACGAAGTCGGATTGACATGCTCCTTGCATCATTGAATTTGTATTGTTAATATTTTTCCATCGAAACCCATATTAATATGCTTCTGCCACTTCTTAAAATTAACTAAATTTGATACTTACTAAAATCACTCAAAATAAAAAAATTAACTATTAAAATTATTAAATTAAAATAAAATATAACTCCTAAGAATTAATAATAAATAAAAATAAAATCTAAATTAAAGATAAATAAAAATGTATGAACTAATCTCTCTCTGTATATATATATATATAATATTACTAACACATTTCTCTTTAATTTTACTTCAATTTCTTGTTCCTATTGGATAATTTCTATTTCCATTGGAAACAAATGAGTATTGGGCTATGTTATTAGAAAAATAATTTTGAACAACCAAAAAGTCATTTTTGGGACTTCGGTAAAATCAATTCATTCTACAAGAGACGAGGGTAAGAGTTGTTATTCTAAATAAAAAAACAGGATAGAAGTTGTTTTACAAAATTTGATTTTGAAAAACAATTTTATCCTTAAATACGTGTGTTTATATATATATATATATATATATATATATTTGAAGGGAAATCTACAATTACATCGTGCATGAAAGGAAAGGAAGTGAACCAGGTCACACAAAAAAGTATAAACGTTCTCAAAACTCGAAGCACTAACTCACGCCGCACTTAACATGCCATAATCATGTGCTTTTCCACTTGAATCTTCCTGAGCTAAAACAAACAGATGTCGGAAGCAAAGAAAACTTCAAAAACAATATGACATCTAATAAGAACCATACCATGCCACAAATTTGCTAATTAACAGAGTCGACAAAATCTGCATTCAAATTTCAGCTCCATGAATACATTCACACTTATGTAACTCCACATCAAAAAAGTTCACAAAAATTTCCAAAAACATATTGATGCATGTTTGACAGTGAAGCTACGGAATCCGGCTCACTTATTTGGCCAAAAAGGGGAAACTAACTGCCAAATTAGATTGAGAAGAATAACATTGAGTAAATCAAAGTAAGAGCACACGATCAATCTCCACAAAGGCACAGAGTTTCATTTAAGGATCTAACATATAAGAAAAATCAAATGAACAAAAGCTTAGAAGACATTGCACTACTCCTCTGAAGGTAATTCCAGCTTGTAACGACGGTAATTATTCGACTTTCCAAGCGCCACCAGTTCTTTAGCCTCCTCGATCCTTGATTCTTTAACCAACCTATCTACGACAAGCTGCAAGAACTCCTGGTCAACAAGGCATCGCTTGCTAAAAGTCTCTTTGCAGAGATTAAAAGCAAACTCCAAATCACCTTTCTCACAAACAAATGGAACAAGTAATCTAAAAGTTGCCCTATTTATGGAACAACCGCTCTTCTCCATATTGAGATACCACAGCTTGGCTTCCTCCAAAATTCCTTCATTAACAAAGCCCTTAATCAAAGCATTGAAACTAAACACATCAGGATTAATTTCCTTATTCCTCATTTCTTCAAGTAACTCAACAGCCTCTTTCGTTTTCTTGTCCATTGCCAACCCATACAACTTCGCATTATAACTCCTAACATCAGGCCTAACATTCTTAGTTACCATTGTATCCCAAATCTTCTCAGCATCCGCAAACCGCTCATTCATGTAAAACCCATTTAAAAGCGTATTGAACGTGATCAAATCCGGCTTCAAGCCTTTCTTCTCCATCTCATAAAGCAACATATTTGCCGAATCCAATGAACCCATCTCCACAAATGCCTTAACAACCGTATTATATGATACCAAATCCGGCTCTATTCCCAACTTGTTTGGCAAATTTTTAAACAACCCATCAATCTCATCAAATTTCTTCGAGTTAACACACGCCCCCAAGAGTGCATTAAACGACAAAACCGTCTGCTCGCAGTTTCTTTCAGGCAATTCATCGAACACCTTGTGGGCATGCTCAAACATGCCCGCTTTCCCGTATAAAGAGATCAGACGGGCGGCGAAACCCTCTTTGGACATGTCTTTGTACTGCTTTTGGTGTTCAAGGATCTCTTCGATCCATTTAAAGCGTTTAGCGTCGGCTAGACGACGAACCGTGCCTGCGTAAATGCCGGAGTTAGTGCGGAACCGATCAAGGTCGGAGGATTTCTTGAACTTCTCGACGAGTCGCTTGAGATTATTTTCTTTGTAAATGTTGCTGCAAACGGAGCCGATTGACTTGGTTTTGGTTGTGGTTGTGGTTGTGGTTGCGGTTGTGGTTGTGGTCGTAATCGTAGTCGTGGAAAAGGAACGGCGGAGGAGGCGGGAGAGGAACGACATAGTTTTGTTCTGTGGGCGGTTTGAAATGGCTCTGAGAATGGATGGGTAGAATGTGGGTTTCGGGACGAGGGTTTAGGGTTTTACAACATTTGGACTGGGCTTATGCTTCAGCATCTTCTAATCCAAGTTGACAATTTTCTGTGATGAACTGGATACTCCCACGGGCCTTATGGGCCTTATGGGCCTCATGGGAGTTGAGCATAATTTTGTTTGTGATAAAAGATATCTAAAAATAATTAAATAATAAAAAGTGAATATGAAGTAAATTATAAATTCAAATATTTTAACTTCAACGGAAAAATAAAAATATTCAAACTCAAATAACTAAATTATTAATAATTAAACATATAAAATACTAATTTAGTAGAAAATATTACTCGTAAGTACATTATCACATAATATTATTTGATTCATCCAAAATTTTAATTTTATTTATGAAATATTATAGAATTACATCACATACATAATTATATCTTATAAAGTGAGCCATATTATGTATGTTTAAAGTTTATTTTGCAAGTATTAAAAATAGAATGAGACGTTTATTTAATAAAAATTGTGAGATTAAATGACCCAATAATAAGAATAGTCAATCCTCAAACTTAGTTTGTTCATAAAACTAATTATCCTTTGCATGTTACTTAAGCTATTGTGTCAAGGCACATTTTTTGGGAGCGATACATGTAAGGAAATGCATTTATTTTTCTTTAGAAACTTGAATAGTTTTTTCAAGAAAAAGAATGAAATGGAGCAAGGACATTTCAATCCATCGTCAAAAGTGGAAGCAAAGCTTGGTGTTGTTTGCGTCCTAGTAAAGGACTTGTATACCTGGTAATGAATAGTACTGAGACTGTGGTACTCGAATTTACCAGAGGGAGAGGGAGTTGCCTGACTGCTTTTTGTTATAGGAATAATTTGTTAATAATATTTAAACAATATATATAGTGTTCATAAATTTCAGACCACCTTACACTTTTAACACATCTTTAGCATGGCCTTGTATGCCCTTATGGAGAATAATAGTGTACTGTGGTGGCAGAGAATATGTGTGTCTCACACACTGCACTTGCCAGTCAAAAAAAAGGTCAAGATATAACCAATCAATCAGCACAAAAACAGAACAACAAAATCATAAGTTTGATTTACCTTGAAATATATGTATTATGTATAGAAACTCAAGCATATTAACCATATTTTGGATAATCTTCAGAACTAAATATGAACATTGGACATTGAATAACTTTGACACTGTATTTGAACCGCTATTTTCATATGGTTGTAACAAGACTGATATTGGGAAATAACCTGACTGATTTAGTTATAATGATTAAAAAAAAACACAAGTAACTGAATGACCCAGTTGGAATTTGGGATCATTACTATTTTCATATGGTTGTAACAAGACTGATATTGGGAAATAACCTGACTGACTTAGTTATAATGATTAAAAAGACACACAAGTAACTGAATGACCCAGTTGGAATTTGGGATCATTAATTTTCTCTCTCTCAACAAATGCAGAATCAGCGCTTATTTTGCCTAACAAACCACAACACCGAGTGCTATATCTCTTTCTTTCTGTCTGTTCTGAAATGTTAGTCTTGTGAGAAGCAGCTATATAACCAAAACCTTAGGTTCTAGTTGTAGTTTTACAAGAGCAATCTCCCACAAAATATCACCAATACCAGCTGCCTCCTCCAAATGGAATATGTAGGCTCTGCCTCTGCTGAAGCATTCATTAAACAGACTCGGAGGAGGCGAGCCTATGATGAAAACAGGGAATTCAAGTCCCCGAATCTCGATGCCGAGCGACGGAGGAGGAAGAGACTCAGTGATAGGCTGTTGACTCTGCGTTCATTAGTCCCCATTATTACAAATGCAATGATTCTTGACTTGTCTCATTTGAAAATAATATTTATATAATCATGATATAATGTTACTCTAATTAGGATTTCCTGCTTGTTTTTTAGATGAACAAATCAACCATAGTTGATGATGCAATTACTTACATCGAGAAGCTACAGAAGACTGTAAAGGCTCTTAGTGATCAACTTCTTGAAATTGAATCATCCTTTGAGTTGGAGGAGGCAGTGATGCCAAGAATTGAAGAGACTGATGCTGCAGAGGAGATGAAGAAACATGGGATTGAGGTTATTTTATAAACCAATATCATCTCTCTTTGCATATGCAAATCCTTGATCACATTAATTCTTCTGCGCATAACTGGTAATTTGGTTGTGTTGTCTGCAGGAAGATGTTGAGGTGACAAATGTTGATGGGAGTAAACTCTGGATAAGGATCATCTTTGAGAAGAAACAAGGTCGAATCAGTAAATTTTTAGAGGCTTTGGTTTCCCATGGCTTTGAACTCTCTGATACCAATGTTACTACTTCTAAAGGAGCAATTCTCATTTCATCATGTGTCAAGGTAAGTCGAAAAGAACAATTATTTGGTGAAATTTTGTAGTAATATTGCACATAAACTGCAGCTTGTCCCCTGTAAATCACGCAATGCGGCCACCCCACCCAAAAAAAATAATAATAATACCGTCACTTACTCCGCCTCAGGGTTCTCATATATGCTTTAATTTGTTGTAGAAACTTAAAATGTCTTATTTGAAGGTAATGCAAATGTTTGATGTGATATGGCTGCAGGGAATTTACAGTGATAGGCTTGAAGTTGAGCAAACGAGGGAGTTCTTGCAAGACATCATCAGAGGCATGTAAAGACCAATTCCGGAAGTGTTGCCTAATTAACATTCATTGATTTAAGAAAATCAGGGAATATAACTTAAAAATCATAGATACTTATATATAATAAGTTATTGGATTCTAGCAGTAATTTTTCGGAGTTTTGAAGTTTAACAATTTTTCAATGTATGGTCAGATAAAAATCTTGACGTATAAGCGTAGTTATTATTAAATAGTACTAAAATTGGTCCTAATTGAGCAGTTTCCAATTAATTCTTATCTGTCCACTCAGATTTTTCAGTGCATTAGAGAAGCTAGTAATTCCAAAAATACTTCTGTTTCTAGTAGTGGCTCATACCAGATGCAGAGATGTCAATACCCATCTTTGAAAATGTTGATCACTTACTAGTAGATATCTTTCATGCTATGATTTACTTCGAATTACTGATTTCCATTATTGAAAGAAAGGCTAGTGTATTTTTCAGGCACACCACAAATTTGATCGTGAGTAAACAATTAGGGAGACCGAAGGCTCTTGGTGATTAACTTATATATTAATTTCTGAAAAATCTGAAGAATGTTAGTTAAGGCAATTAAGGGTTTAGAGAGTTCAATTGAGTTACCAGTTCAGCTGCACAAGACTAAAATATATTAGTTGGAAAACAGTTGTGATTCCTTTTCATTCTGTCTTCTGACATTATCTTTACCATTTAAACCAAAGGATACCTGAGATATAACCTTATATCCATGTCACTCTCTCCCCAACATAAGCCTTCCCAAACACCAACCTTCCCTTGTTAAACATTTTATAAGGATCTTCAGTCAAACAAATGGAACTCTTTCCAACCTTTCAAACCCATATTTTATCTAACCCTACTAAAATATTGCCAATAAAGACCCAATGCAAGCACTCTTATGAGCTTACATAAATAAACCTTTCAATTGTATGATTTGCAGTGTTCCAAGTATAACCAGATCAGTCAAAGTTTGAGGCTCGATTTCTTCTCTAATGCATGATGTTAGCTGAGTTTTCAATCATTTTGGCTGAAACTGAAGCAGCAATGAGTTCAAAGCCTGCGCAATTCAAGGCTGTGGAAGGTGCTGAAATGTGGATGGTAAGCTTATTACAACCACCTGTTGCAAGTCCAGCTCCATCAGAAGTTAGCATAGTCTGAAAGTCCCAGGATCAGACTGATGGGGAATCATCATCACTTCACTTATAACTCTGTCGATGAGACATTTCATCAGTCATTTCTGGCTGGCGATAAATTTACCGGAAATTTTTTTCCCTTTTCAGGATATGATCTGTAATTTAATATTATAGATTCACACACATTGTGCAGTAAGAAAACAGGATAGATAATGCTGTTGCTTTCAATTACACATTTTGATGTGGTCGATGAACATTTAGCAATCTTTTCCTTCAGGAATCTGATTAACGAACATTATGTAAGTTTGGCACTCCACTGATGTTGATGTAGAATACTCAATCCCCAAAGCATATAGATTGCATGGTCGCATTGCACTAATGATGTCTGCTTAATTGAAATTGCACGCTAATACAATCAGTTTCAGTGTCAGCTAGTTTGCAGAACCAAAATTTGTAGATTGAGTTGTCCAAGTCATGGACTCCAATGTACTGACCATAAGAAGAATCTGTTGTACATGATCAACGTGATGGTAACGTGCAGAGGGGTATAATTGTTCTTAAGAAAAATAATGTTTTAAAAGAGAAGCAATTGTTCAAGAGAAATGACACAATTGTTCATTGAACAATTGTGTCTATATGAAACAATACACGCGCCCATAAACTGTCACCATGAAGTCATTAAATAGACAAGAAGAGGCAATGTAGAAATTATCTGAAAAAGGCTTGTAAATGCTTAGTATTTTTAGAAAAAGAAAGTAAACATTTAGTGTTCAAGTATCAAGAACTCATTTTGATTTTGGGTTTTGGGCATCTCTATATGTACCACTAGTCTCACGACAATATAACCAAGATTCAATAATGGTATCGGAGCTTGGTTTTTGCAAAATTGATGTCCAAATTGCCTGAATTTTCTTCATCAATTTGATCGTTGTTTTTTGAAGTTTCTTGAATCAAACATGTTCTACTCATCAAGAAGAGTCCAAGAAGAATAGAATTGTCGAAATCTGACTTCAAAAACAGCTAGAAAAGACGAAAACTAGAAGACCTTCCGACGCATACTGGCTGAAGATGCGTGAATCCCATGCACATGACACATGCACCTAGGGATGACAATTTTGCCTGTAAACCCACTCCTACTCGATTTTTATGGTACGGGTTTGGTATGTATTTTAGCTAGTTTGGGAAGAATTTGGTAAATAAATTTAAAACTCGCAACTGGTTTAGGACGGATATGGATATGAATAGATATCCGCGGATATTTTTTTTTAACTAAAATGATGTTGTTTTGATATTAATATCCATATTTTTTTATTTATATCTATTTGTATCTACTTGCCTATTATATTATCTCATTGTCAATTATTTTTTAAAATATTTTTATTTTATAATAATCATTCTATACAATAAATATTTATTTATTTCCTCCAATTATTAAATTATATATATATATAATTTATATAATTTAATAGTTTATATATATATATATATTTATAAACTAATTAATATCTCCAACTTAAATTAAATAATTTAATTTAAAAGTTTATATATATATATATATATATATATATATAAATTATAAACTTTTAAACTATTGATACATGTTATTCAATGATAGATAAAAAATAATAAGTTGATAACATTAAATATTATTTATTAATTTTAAATTTCGAATTTACATAAATCAATATTCCAAAATTAATATCTCCAACATTTTTTTTATTTATATTATTAATTCATAGATTTTTCTAACTTTATGTGAGTGATGTATTTTATTTTAAATTAATACCAAAAATTCTATTAAAAACCCGCCAAAAATCTGCGGATATTCGCGCAGATTTGGTAAATGTTAAATACTCGTTTAAGCGAGTTTGGTAATAAATTATCAAACCCACTGCGAGTTTGGTACGGGTATGGTATTGAATTTTTTTTGTGAATGTAGATATGGGTTTGAAAATATCCGTCCCAAACCCGATCCGCTGTCATCCCTATATGCATCACACGTGCTAGACCTGGTCCAATTTAGACCCAACCCAGTTCGATCCAGATCTAAACCTATCCAACCCCAACACAGTTCAGTTCGACCCCGACACAATTCAATCTGACCCTGACTTGGTTCAGTCGAACCTAAACTCGGTTCAGTCCGACCCAGACCCGGTTCTTTTCGACCCAATAACCTGGTTCACACAAAAATCCAGTCCAACCAAACCAGTCGGCTATAACCATTTTCAGTTCGATTGAACTAGCAAATTTCACAAGCCCGGATCAGGGGTCAAACTGACTTCGATAGAAGCAAAATTTGGTACACCCAAAGTTTTCGGCGTGCCAAATTGATCTATTGCCTTAGAATTGTGATTTAAGCACTCAAAATTCAAAGATCTTTGGAAGTGTATGGAGAAATAATATAAAAACATTAACTTTGCACTACTTCAGTTTACCAACACATTGAAGAAAGATTAGTTTAACTATTTTTGACTTGTGCGCAGAAGAAATAAGCGCTGCAAGACAAATTCGAGGATCGAGATAACTTTGACTTACAAGAACACTGAAATATTCGGAGACCGTGTATACGAGATAGCTATTCAAAAAAAAGAGGATTATTCCAACTTATGAATAAGGAAACTTGAAAATTTCTAAGAAGCCATATTTATTGTCACATTTGAACGAGTATAATATTAGGTTATTGAAACCTAATTAATTGTGAGTTAAAATTTATATAGTTTAAATTTATACAGTTTAAATTTATACAATTTTATTTATTTGTGTCATTGTTTTTACATTATGGTTAGTAGAATTAATTCAGATTTAGCCAAGATAGAAAGATTAAATAATATAAATTATAGTATATGAAAAAGAAGAATTTCTTATTTAATGACACATGAGAAAATATTGTATGTTATTAGGAAAGAAAAACTCACAAAAAATACAATTTTAGATAAATGGGAGTAAGATAATGAATTAGTTAAGGCAACAATTTTTAGTAACATGCAAAATGATTTGATTCCTTTATATAAGAACTATGATACTGCTAAAGAAATTATAGATGTATTAGATAGTAAGTATAGATATAAATTTGATACATATATTCAATTAAAATTAACATAATTCAATAGTTTTCGTATGAATGAAAATGAAAGTATAAGAGATCATATCATCAAAATGGAATTGCTTACAAAAAATCTGTCAAATACTGATTATGAAATTTTTGATAACATGCAGATTTTAGTTCTTTTCAATAATCTGCCAAAGACATGGGATCATGTTATTGACCTTAATAACATATGGGCAAAATGAATTATCCATGACTACATTGCCTGCAATATTGGCAATTAAAGAGGTCGAGATAAATAGAAGAAAATAGAAGAGTCGCTCCAACAATCTTCTCTTGGTAGAAAGTTCTCAAAATGAAAAAAGTAAGCATAATAAGAATAATACAAAACAAAAGAATGGACCATGGAAACCTGAACCAAAAATTAAAAAAAAAAACACAAGAAAAATTGGTGTTTTATATGTGAGAATATTGGTCATTTCAAAGTCAAGTCCAAAACGTAAAAATAAGAAGATAGAGAAGAAATAAATTGTTTTGACAATTTCTGAGGTACTGATTGCTGAATCTCAAAATCAATGGTGGATAAATTCTGATACTATTAGACATGTGATCAACGACAAAAGTCAATTTATCAACTTTGAGGAAAAAACACCAGGGGAAGATCGGTTATACATGGGTAATAATACCTATGTTGATGTTAAGGTATAGAAGATTGTAAAATCTTATATGCAGACGCCACCATAATATTGAAAGATGCATTGTGCTCCATCAATGAGAATAAATCTGATATATGTGTCTGTTGTAAAGAAAAAAAAAAGGTTTGAGATTAGATTTAAATCTGGGTTTGTGACTATAGGGACAAAGGGTCTTATACTTCTAAGAGGTAAAAGAATTGATGAAATGTACTCAATTGGATCTACAATAAACAAAACTTCTTTTTCTGATTATGCTTATATGTTAGATTTACATTATGCTTACTTTGGCATTTGAAATTAGGTCACATAAATACAAATAAAATACTTATAATGAGCAATAAAGAAATGTTTCATCAAGTAGATTTGAATAATTTAACACATATGAATCATGTGTTAAAGGAAAAATAATGAGAAAACATTTCTCAAATCATTACAAATCATTATATTTACTTGAAGTAGTACATTCAAATTTATGTGGACCTTTGAGGACAAAAACACATAGAGATGTGGAATATTTTATCACTTTTTTTTATGATTATTTTAAATATGAATATGTGTATTTTCTAAAGCATAAATTGGTGGCTTTAGAAAAATTCAAAGAATATAAAAATGAAGTAGAAACACAATTGGGTCGCTCAATCAAAACATTAAACAGTTATCAATGCGGAGAATATAAAGCTTTTGATGATTTCTGCAAAGTAAGTAGTATAAGGTATATTTATACAATACCCTATAGTTCACAACAAAATGGGATAGCAGAAAGAATAAATCGAACTCTATTAAATATGACAAGATTGCTAATGTCTTACTCAAAAATGTCTTTACATCTTTTAGGATAAGCATTATCTATAACAGCATATATATTAAATAGAGTCTACACAAAAGATAAATTATTAACTCCATATGAAATATGGATGGAGACCAAACCAAATTTATTAAAATTAAAGGTTTGGGGATGTAAAGCCCATGTTCTTATTCCTAAGCCTTTAAGGGATAAAATTAGTACTAAAACATGAAAATACAATTTCGTTGGTTATGTTGAAAATAGAAATGGTAATAGGTTTTATCATCTAGATAAGGGTCTTATAAAAGTAGAGATGTTGTATTTATGGAGACTACGGACATAATTATTTATAAAAAGTAATTTGAGTTGCTTAACGAAAATGAAATCCCTATCACTTCATTACAATTTAATAATGATCCTAATATAGAATTGAAGGACATTGTTGATCTCATAACTTCCGTACAATCTAGTGAAAATGTGTAAGATAGTGGGAGGAAAGGGACAAATAAACCTCCTCAATGGTTGAAAGATCATTATGTCTTTACTATTAATGAAGAAAATCAACTAAATAATAATCTTAAACTTATAGCAATGCTATGAGGCAGTTTAATTCTAAGGAATGGCAATTAGCCATGGAAGATGAGTTGGAATCTATTGAGAAAAACAACATTTGGGAATTAGTTGATTTACCTAAAGAAAGAAAATTTATTGGTTATAAATGGGTACTAAAAAAAAGTTAAAAGCTAATGGAAGTCTAAACAGATATAAGGCTAGATTAGTAGCTAAAGGTTATACTCAAAATTTTGGGATAAACTTTGTTGATACTTATTCACCAGTAACTAAATTCACATACATTCAAATTATCATGGCAATTGTTGCTAAATTGGATTTTGAATTGCATCAATTAAATGTAAAGACAACATTTTTAAATGGTGAATTGAAGGAAGACATTTATATGTCACAACCAGAGGGTTTTCTAGTTAAAAGACATAAAAACAAAATCTACAAGTAAATGAAGTCTTTGTATGGACTTAAACAGTCGTCTAGATAATGGTATTTAAAGTTTCACCAAGTAATCCTAGATTTGGGTTACAAAATGAATCCATTTGATCATTGTGTTTATAGTTGATAATACCAATACAAAATATTTATACTCTCACTATATGTGAATGATATTTTATTGGCCAATAATTTCATAGATATGATTAATAAAATAAAGTCATATCTCTTAGAAATAAGCCCTAGAACCAATCGTATCATATGATTTAGAGATATCATTCCATTGTATATATAATTATGTAATTGATTGTAAATAAGTTTATGATTAATGAAATGATTTTTATATCATTTTGCATTATTAGTTGCGAATATATATTGTATATATAATATGCAGAATTAGATTCCGTGATGTATTATAATGTCAATACTCTATCTGCAAAGAGTTGTAAATATGAGTATAGAGTTTTTATTAGAACACATCAAAAAATGTTCCCGGTTATGATGATATCATATAGAACAATGACATTTTATGACTGGTATGTTTGATGCTACCAAAAATTAGTATTGGATGCTAATAATTAGGTGACGAGTCTCATGTCACAAGAGTATAAACATAGGTGATACGTTGGAAAACATGTTACTGAACGTGACCAAACGTGACAAATCACATGGGTGATTATCCACAGTTAATGATATGTCAAATAACCCTACTAGTGTACCACTAGTCCTTTAACCTAAGGTGTCACAGTTGCCCTCCACACTGAAGCACATCGTTCACTTATGTATATCTCACCAGGCTAGCCATACTTGGTGAAAGAAGCTTGTTGGCAATGTATTTATGTGTATAAGGACAGGTGATAGCCAAGATAAAATCTACTTGCTCATATTTTGGAGCTTGAGATCTTAAATGGAACTGTCATCCAATGGAATAAAGTTTTTTGACCAAAGCACGTATATCTGAAAAGGTGTTTTGCAGATATATGAATCATGCATATGATTGAGGTTCTGATCTATGATTGAATTAGGTGTTTGACAATTCCATAACCCACACTAAATTGGGAGTCGACAGTAGAAAGACTTTACTACATGCATATACAACTATATGGGTTCATCCATTTGTGTCTAGGGATTGTGATGTCTTGTTAGAAGTCAGTTATGATTATTGGGAACTTTGGTTATGATACGAAGGAGTTCATATCCACCCATGTCCAGTTCATAGTAAACCCAGGTAGTCACACACAGTCGGTTACTTAATAATGATGGCATTTGCTATTATACAATAATCATTAATTAGTTAATAATGTTGTTCCGATACTTAATCGGGTAGCAATTTGATTCTTTATTGTAAAAAATATATTTTCTGGTAACGATGAGCTAGCATTTATAAGCGTGCAAAATGTTTCGATTAATTATGAAATTCTGTAAATATGATTTACGGATATTATATTAAAATATAATAATATAATATTTTAATATTAATTAAAGTATTAATATAATAATAATATCTTATATGTAATGATTATAATATTGTATTATATTATATATATATATATATATTAAAGTAATATATACATATATATATATATTAATCATTACTATAAATATATATATTAAAGTAATATATACATATATATATATATATTATACATTTTTTCTCCCTCACACACACATACCCATAGTCGGCAAGTAGACATTGTCTTGTTTCATTTAATGAAATGAACAGGGTAAATAGCTAAAAACACTCAAGTGTTGAGTGTAGATAACAAGCATCTGGATGCTACGTTATCTTAATCCTGTAAGAGATAAAATTGACTTCTTCTTCTTCTTCATTCTCTTTGAAATTTCAGGAGAACCATTCTTACAGAAAGCTTGGTGGGTGCTTGGTTGTGAACCAAAAATCAGAAGAGAGAAGACAGAGGTTAGAGAGAGAAAGCTTGTTTTAGCTTAGTGAAGCTAGAACCAAAGCTTAAAGATCCCATAACGTAGCCGAAACCACTGTCACCAACACCGTCGTGTAGACACCCTCGGTAGCAAGCGAAGAGGTTCATTTGCTGTTCCAGATTGCAAAAGAAAGAAGTAAGACTTCTGAACTTGCATTTTATGTTTATATTTGAAATTGGTTTAAATACCAAAAATATACATATGTATATGTCTAGATCTGTAGGAAGCCTTTCTGCATGTCTGTGTGAAGGGCATGGCTTCCCTAGTGACGATCGCTCGCACGGGAACTGATCTTGTGCGTTGCACTTCCACTGCGAACATGAAATAGAGCATCGTTTTTGCACTGTTCCCTTCAATATCTTAGTACAAAGTTCAATATGAAAGACATGAGTGAAGCATCTTATTTTTTAGAAATTAAAATTACGAGAGATAGAAAGTTAAAGATATTATATATAGATCAAGAGAATTATCTAGAAAAAATATTTAAACGGTTTAACATGAAAAATTGTAAACCGGTTAGTACACCTACATGCAAGTCAACTATTTTAAGTAAAGATATATGTCCTCAAAATAAAATCAAACTAGAAGAAATACAAAAAGTACTTTATGCACAGGCTATTAAAAGTCTAATGTGTGCAATGACTAGTAAGTACAAGGCGGGACATATCACATGCAGTGGGAGTCGTAAGTAGATATCAATCAAATCCAAGAAGAAATTATTGGCAAGCTGTCAAAATGATTTTAAGATATCTAAAAGGTACCAAAGGTATGAAACTTTGTTTTGGTTTACATGATTTAAAACTTGTTATATATTGTGATGCAAATTTTACAGGGCATTTGAATGATAAAAAGTCAACAAGTGGCAATGTGTTTTGATATGGTAGAACAACAGTTTCTTGATTAAGTAAGAAACAAGGTTGTATTGCGAAATCTACCATGAAAGCAGAATATATCTCATGTAGTACAGCAGTAAATACAGTTGTATGGGCTAAGAGGTTTGTTGATGATTTGTAATTAGATTTATCTAAAGAACCTGTAGATATATTATGTGATAATAAGTCTGTCATCTATTTAATTAAAAGTGGAGGAAATAATTCCAAAGATAAACACATTGATATTAATTATCACTATATTCAAGATATAGTGGAGACCAGTGAAATTAAAGTTGACTTTGTCCCCTCAAAAGAAATGGTAGCCAATCTTATAACCAAGGAATTATCTTTGAAAAAGTTCAGAGAGTATATAACTACTATGGGTTTGAAAATCATCTAGATGTATAGTTTACATGTGAAAAATATGTATCATTTGCTAAGTATCAGAGACGTATGAGAAAATAATGATATGTCTCTATCTAACTAATTGTGAATATTTGTTAGAGTAAAGATAAAGAACACTACAGTAAGGTTAACAAAGATCAAGGTTAACAAGGGTTATAATAAATCATTTTGGATATAAAAGTTTGTATATAAATATTAAAATAAATTTATATAACATGAAGAGTTTAATGTGTAAGTCGCTATGAAAACTAAGTATGAACAAAATTTTTCCTTAATTTCGGTTATGATGTCATTTTACTTGTATAAAATGTGTATACCATAATTTTGTGATTTAGTTATGGTATATTAATGATGATTGGTTATGTACACATGATATTTAATCATCGAAACTAAATCTGATCACTTTGATCAAGTAGAAGATTGTTGTACATAATCAATTTGATGGTGACATGTTGAGGAGTGTAATTGTTCACCAAGAGAAACAATGCTTTAAAAGAGAAGCAATTGTTCAAGAGAAATGACACAATTGTTCATTGAACAATTGTGTCTTTTTAAAACAATATATTCGTCAATGAACAATTGTGTCTTTTTAAAACAATATATTCGTCTATGAACTGCTACCATGAAGTCTATAAATAGACAAGAAGAGGCATTGTAAAAATTATTTTAAAAAGACTTATAAATACTTAATATTTTTTAGGGAGAAAAAGTAAATATTTGGTGTTCAAATATCTAGAACACATTTTAATTTTGGGTTTTGAACACCTCTATGTATACTCACTAATCTCATGATGGTGTAACTAAAATTCAATAGAATCCATGAAGATATTATATCAAAATTTATATTAATTAGCTTTAGAAATTCTAGTTGAATCAGGCAACGATTCTATAAAGATGTCAAATCCCCATTTGCTAATTAAAATTATGGAGGTAAATGTTTTGTTTGCTAATTTTGGAAGAGAATTAAGTATTATTAATACATAATGAAACCCACTTAACAAATCGAAGTACTGATACCTCTCTTGCGGAAAATAAGGAAATAAACTACAATACAGAGGCACGTAATAGTAAATTGCAACTTGAGTTACTCTAAAATCACTTGATTGAGATAAGATAAAATCCATATTACCTTACCTTTAAGTGGAAAATTGTAGTCTTTCCTTTGAAATTAAGCAACACATGCCTTTGATATTAAATGATAAGTGACAGAGATAATCATTCCACATCATTTTCATAAATGCCTCTATCAGTTAAGAATCTAGGAATTCAGAAAAAAAAAAAAAAATCATTTGATTCCAAACTTTATCCCCAGTTTCCCATTTATACAGCCCCATTAGCATCTATCAACAGAACCTTACAATTTTGCTTTCCAAAGTTATGAAACTAGACAGGAGAAAATGAAAAAGAAAATAAAAAACAAAACACCAAATTCTCTCTCAAATGCAGAAGTAACCTTTCATCTCTGATCTTGAAATCCCATCTTCCTTCCAACCTTCTCTACTATAGCATCTGCAATTCAAGATTAAACTTTTAATTTATTTTTAGAACATTTAATCCTAAATTTAAAAAGAAAAAGAAATAAAGTGAGTCAAATATAGAGAATCCACTGTTTGGTTACTGAGAACTAGAAAATTAAAAGATTTGCAGTTTAAACATGCCTATATATGTTTCTAATCTGAAATAGTGATGAAAACCTCTGAACAAATACCATAACAAATGGTTGTACAACATTTAATGGAGATGGAGGTTTCATTTATTCCAGTTTCTCAGCTATCAAACAAAAGTAGAAACAATACAGAAGAAAACAAATCAAGAAACAGAAGCAGAGAAAGATACCCTGATGCTTGCAAACCGGAGGATCTTCAAAGAGAGAAAGAGAGAGTTGTTTATGAGCAAGACCAATATCAAACAAGATAAGCCCAGAAGACGGATCATTAACAATAATACCCTTCACTGGAAGCCATAGAAAAAGCTCTTCTTGACTAAGACCTTCAAGTCCCATAAGCCCGCCATAGCTGAGGTTAGCTCTCACAACACTGTCAAAGTAAACTCTGGTATCAAACTTAGCCATACAAGGACTTTCCAAGTAAACCTCTAAGCGGCCATTTTCATCAAGATTATAGGATTTGACATTTCTGGGGAAGAGACCGCCGGGCAAGCCCTGGCTGCGAAGGAGGTTTTGTACGGAGGAAGTAGTGGTGGAAGGAAGGAGAAGAGAGAGAAAGAGAATGAAGATAGATTTGGGTGTCAGATTCTGCAGAGTCAGAGACATTGTTGAACGGAATAAAAGAGACGTTTTTGTTTGAGGTTTTTGTGAAGGGTTTTAAGGTTTTTATTATATTTTGTTAAAAGAGTTATGATTACAAAGTGGGGTGGGAGGTGGGGAGGAAAGACTGTCCATATTATGGGTTGGCAATACTTTTTTTACTGACCCAATTGCCCTTGCCTATTAGTAGTAATTTACTAATTTACAACATATAATTTGCAAAAATTTGCTTAATTATCTTAGTTTTTTAAAGAGGGTGATATGGTAAATCCAAAGGTTTGCCTAATTGGTATGAGACAATTGGTCTTGAATTGATGTGTATGAAAGCAAAACAGAGTGGCAAAAGGAATCAAATTACAGGACAGAACACAGCACAACAGTTTCTAACTAAGCAGAGACGACGGCTAAGGTTAGCCAACCAACAAATCATATAAAGTAGCTGCTGCGTCCTTCCTTGATCGGTGAAAACTACAATGTTTCTTACTTGTAAATAAACTGTTTTCATAACCCATTTTTATATTCCTATATGGTTAACAGACAATAGGATATGAACACTAAACAACACAATGTTATTCATTAATCAACATTTCAAGTCCTATCAATTTGCTTTCAGAAATCACACTAATGCAATGTTTCTTGTCTTTCACATTGGAAACATTTCTACAATGTCCAGCTGGTGAGCAAATATATTCAAATTACTAGGTTATATCGATAATTTACAAGTCAAATTTTAGAGTTCTCTCTTATCTTGGCTTAATAATTTACATATAAATTACAGATATGTAATTGAAGTTAGACTCCCTTCAAGTGCGGGGCGTCGCGAGATTAGAAGACAAATTAAAGGTCTTAAATCTATTGGTTTATTTGAATTGATTATTGTAATTTATGGAGTCCAACATGAATAAACAAAATGATAATATACATAAATCATATTATTATAAAACATGGTTTCCTTTCCCTTTATGACTTTTTGCTTCGCTAATGATTACGTCGTGCATGTATTGATTGGAATGTCTATTGCTTTCTTTGACCTGACCCCCCTCTCCTCTCTTCTCTTTCTTTTATATGCTCCCACAATTTGTCTTCTATAATCAAAGTTCAGGATTACATTTCAGGACGAGACTTGAAATGTTGCGCTGCCTCTTTTGTCTGCAAAATTTCCGAATCATTCTGATGAATAAACTCTGGCTTAAAGGCAGTCCAATTTCTTTGTGAGGCCCATTCTACAGAGCCAGATGTACTTGGCTTGGGCCGGGTTGGTGGGCTTTATAGTTATTTACTAAGATTTAAGGAAAGACACAACGGAAAAAACAAAATCTAAAAAACCCATCTATTCATCCTTCTCATTTTCATTTATGATTCAGCTCTGAATTTTGACAATCTTAACACGTTTATGAAATTCGTAAGACTAGCAATCAGCAAGCTGAAAATGGAGACTGGCAAAGATTTATTAGAATACAGAAATGTTTTCACTACAAGCATCAGAAAATCTTAAACTTGTTCGTCCAAGAATCCTCATCATACTCGACCTGTCTATGGACAGATTGTTCCTGATAATGTTTTTCGTAGCTATAGATTGGATCTCCATAGCTAGGGATTCCATCTCTTCTTTCGCCGTATGGATATGAACTTCCGAAAAGATAATCTGCAGTGTCTTTCCACTGGTTGCAGCTGCTGTTTTCTTTAGCAACTTCTTGACAATCATGCCCTTCTTTATTGCAGCGAGCTAAACAAGGCCAGTAACCAAATAAGCTTTCACAAAGGTCCATTGATTCCAAGCCATACCCAGATGGAACGTGAGGCACTTTCTTGTAGTATTCGTAACTATTGTCTTCATCACTATAATTTTCATGACTATCTTCACCTTTGATTTGGCCAGAAGGCTTGTCATACTCTTTGTTTCGCTGATCTCCATTGCTAGCATTAACCTGCGGCTGCTGCTCATCTTCAATTGCTGGAGTTGGTTTAATTTCGATGTGAGGTTTTGCTGCAGACTCTTCAACAATTTCTTTTGAAGGTAAGGCAGATGAATCTGGGGAAGAACGAGGATAACATATGTCTTCTGAATGAGGAAGGGGTTTGCCATAAGTTAGAGCAAGATCATAACCACCACCGTAAGGCGTTGGATCATATTCTTCAAATTCAGGCTCATTGAATTCGGAGACAGAATAAGAGATCCTGAACTGAGTTACAGCAGGACTGTAATCAACGCTGTAAGGATCATACACAATGGATTTTGGCTCACTCAAAGTAGATGCAGAGTATGCAATTACAGAGCGATTCATAAGAGGATCATAAGCACCATAATAAGGAGTTGGATTATACTGAAAGAAGTTTTGGTTGCTGAACTCATAGCTAGAATCATTCATCAATGGAACGATATCATAATTTCCACTGTAGGCAGTTTGAAAATAATTCTCAGCAAGATAAGACTGATGATAGTTGTAGTTGTAGTAAGCCATTGCAGAATCTTCAACCACTGCCTGTCTCTAGCAGCAATCAAATTCTTGAACAGAGCGAACTCTATAAGAACATGAAGAAAAAACCACCGGCTTTCCTGCAATTAACTGAATTAGGCCAAAACATTTTACATAGTTCCATGCATCTATCAATAGGGATTCATCATCATTCATCACAACCACACAGTTTTTATCTTAAAAAGAAAAAAAAATAAATGTACATTCACGGAAAAGAGTAAAACTAAAAGTGTTTCGGATAACTAGCCACTCAATTGTTATCATTTCAAAAAGCAATGGCCCATTGGAAGCAATTAATGTGATTGCCGCACAAAGGTGATACTTGCAAGCAACAAGTAATTTATTGGCTTATTGTCCATGCCTTTAGTCATTGGTGATGACAAGAATTTCAAAGTGATATGATAACGATTGGAAAAGCACTTGATCTCAAATGGGTTGAAATGGAGGTGACAGAAAAAGAATCTTTAAGAAATTTCCTCGGTGATTTTTCTTCCTTGGGTTGGAATTGTAGGCCACACCTTGGTTGGCAAGTCGGCATCACGACCCTATAAAAATTAATACATATATAAAAATAAAAAAAAATAAAAAGAGGAGATGCAATTAGCTATCATGACGTTTGGATTATCAGATGGTGACAAAGCCATTTGGTACGTTTTCGATTTTCAGGAATTTCACTGATCGGAAGTTAGAAAAAAAGAGAGAGAGAGTGAGAAAGAAATATCTGTACCACAAGTAGAGATATTTTATTAAAGTATGGGCTTATTACACCATTTTTAATTGCTGTTAGATGTGTTTAGTACAATCCAACTAAAATCTTACCCATAAACTCCAACAGGATAAAAACTGGTAGAAAACAAATAGAATACAAACACAACGCAGTACCTTTACGCCTTTATCTAGTATGGTTGCATGGGACACACCCATTCTCCTATTATATTAAAAATTAATTCATTGAAAACTTTAATAAAGTTTCTACTCATATCATAATATATATATATGTTTTCTTTTCATTCTCAATTTATTTTATTTATAATACAATACACGATTCTAGTATGCGAAAGTATTTTAATTTTTTTAGTTAAATACTTTTACATTATGTAACTTTCATAGTTCTAACAGTTCATATTTATTTAATACAATTGTTCTTAGTATGCTCTATAACTGTCGTTAAATTGAGTATTTCATATTAGAAAATAAATAACATATGATATATATATATATATATATATATGTTATTATTATTTTTCTTTGACATATTATTTTCAATATTAATGTCAATGTAATATTTCGGATAATTATTATAATAAAAATTGAAATTCTAGATTATCTTTCATGACTTTTGGATGTCAAAATACACTTTCAAGTTATGGCCTGGAAGACACAATAAAAAGAAAAATCAATCAACACTCCACGATAAATCAAAAGTTATGATTTTCATTTATCATCACTTGCACAAAAGCTTGAAAATTCAGCACCTAACAGTTATGGATCCATCGCCTCTGTGGAAAAACTTGAAAGAGGTATCAATCACTAAAATAAAATAAAAGAAAACCATGGATATGCGCTGGGCTCTCTTTGAACTCAGCCAAATGGGAGGAAGCAGCTAGATATAATAACCCAAACCAATGTTATCGTTCATCCAAACCAATCAATCAATGCACCAAGCTGGCCAACATTAGTATGCATCTCAATCAAACAAAGAATTAATATGACCAGCAACATCAATTCAAAAGGGTAACAACAATGTAAAGGAGTCAGCTAAAATCAAAGAATTTAGCAATCACCGAGAGGATGGAAAACTAGAATCGCAAAATGCATTTGAAGTAAGTTCAATTAGTTAATGGTATCAAGTAACAACCGATTATTTGTAGCATACTCATACAACATCCTATGTTTCTCAAGTTGACACTTAAACTATACACCAGACTAGGATGATAATCTCAGCAACACTCCCAAGCCACAATTCAAATATCCGTTTGTATTTGCTCCCCCAACATGAAGGCTAAGAATAACATGTAGCAACTCCAATAAGCTTGTAAGCTTCAAAACCAGAACTAACTGCCTGGAAAAATAAAAATGAACACCACATGAATCTAATGATAGCACTAGGAATTCATAAAATTATTTAATTGAAGAAAAAGATACAAAGTCATGTTATTCAATAGGGTTTTAATACAGAAGATATAATGAAAGAGTTCAAGTGCAGGTTCATTCTGAATTCTGATAACTCTTTTTCAGCTTAAGAAATATTAAAAAGATTGTGACACATACTTTTCAGTGTTTCATTCAGAGGATTCTGAAGTAGTTGCCTCTTGTATCGGTCTTCTCCGTTCTTGAATAGGCCCATCTCTTCGTCTTTCGTACCTTTTACTTTGATATTTTGAATTACTACGTTGTTTTGGTTGATAAGTTGGGTACGTGCAAGGAATTATTTCCCCATTTATGTACTTATCCCCTAAAATAAAATAAAATAACAACACTTATGAAAGGATTTATTTTGACACTGACATAAATATAAAAATATGCAAATCAATATTGGGGGGGAAAGGAACAGAATAAATTACCTCCATAGTCCTTGTTTTTTACGTCTATATATGAGTCTGGCAGGACCCAGAGAACCCCTGGCAAACCTTTAATGAGGAAATAAAATAAACTTCATAAGAAGAAATGGAATGGAATGAAATACTAAAATTTGCAATATACAAATCATTTTCTCTCTAGAAAAATAATATTTCCCCGGACATAATTGGTTCTATGCTTATTGTCACAGTTTTTCTATGGTTTTTCTTCAGCTGTTTTTTTCTTCATTACAATACTAATATATTTTTTTTTCTCTCCATCATAAAACTAAGTTAACATAACCCTATTAAAATATACATCATAGCACACATATATATAACTCATTTTAGTACAATGAATTAAAAGTTTTAATAAACTTGAATTTCAATAATAATGTTACTAAAACTTTTAAGGACATTCACGCTAAAACATACAGTATGTCCAAATTGCAATGCAAGCACACAGTATGTCCAAATTGCAAAAGACCCTTAAATAGTAATTGCCACTAAACAAACTGATTGTATTTCATTATTCCTTCACATCCATCCAAACTAAGTACTAAAGAGTAATTGATTACCCTTAAGTTTCTCAGATGTCGCTTCATCAACCGTACACTGAAATCCAGTGTATGTGGTGGTACTGAAAGCATACATATTCTTCTTTGCCTCTTCCATGCTAAACCCAATCAAAAAAGAAAAAAATTGGTTAATCTAAAACATGATATTCTTGGGAGTGCTTTTGTACACAGAAAGTATTTTCAAGTAACAACATTTTTCAACAAATGAGTGCAAAACTTTCTAATACCTGCCCAAGACAGTAGCGAGAGTGTTGAGATAAGTTTCAATCATTTGTTCTCTAGAGGGAGCCGGGTCTTTGGGAAATTCCATAACTATGAGCCAATGATTGAAGTCACATCCAGGGAGGAGGATTGTCTCTCTGGGCTCGCTGCTACTGCTTCGTTTCCCCGAGTAAACAGCATCAACCGCGCTTCTGATAACCAACCTCTGTGATTTGTTCCGCTGCGGACTGGTGTTGAAATGCAGATTGAATGTGTGCGTTGTCCATAGCGGAGCAGAGCTTCTAAGGCTCAGTGGAGGGTTTAGGGATTTAAGAGAACAGAGAGGAATTGTTGCCATTGGAGTAACAAAAAGACAAAAAAAAAAAATGAGGGATAAGATGGAGGAGAGGGAGAGATTTTGTTTATTGCATTTGAGTTAAAAAAACGACGCAGTTTTAGTTTGAGATTAAAATGTTGGGCCCAACAAAATCACAAAGTCCATTAGTGCATTTTTAGTATCAAAATTGGGCCACATGGGCAAAACAAACAATGGCCCAATTCTAGCCTCTTGGGCTATTTTCACTTTTGACTACGAAAGAAATATGTCCAGCCTTCTGACTATTATAAGTCAAATAAAAGTCAACCCCAAATATATTATGCTCCGCGGTTGACTATGGATCCAAAATTGAACGAGTCTTCGTAAGTCTAAAACTAGGATATAAAGACAGTATCTGGGCAGACAGACTGCTTTCTGCATTGACAAAATGTTAACTTAATTTGTCTGACGGAGTACTTCCAGGATTAGGTAACTATGACATCACCAAAACTATCCTATGTTCAACAAAATCAAGAAAAATGCCTAACCCTAACTAGAAACGACAATCTTATATAGTTTATATACTCCCTTGAGTATATAATATGATTTAATTAAATTAAAAGAGAGAAACGAAATGCTTACAGCACTGTGAAGACCAATTAATTGACCAAATCTTGTAAGATTTATATCAGCAGTTCAACAAAACTTGTTTATTTTACAAGATATACACACAGAATAAGGAAGAAAATACACTACAAAACAGGAAGAAAAACCAAATTCTATTGTAAATATATAAATATATATGTTTAGTGTTTCTTCTCCTATCGTATGGTTTCTTTAAAATATTTAGTACTTTTGGGTTGCGATTATTAAGAAAGTATTGTTTAATTAATTAACTATTAGGGATAGTTGGCTGCACTAACCAATCCTAACCGACCATGTCCAGTGCTTTTCTGGGTATTTTCGTAGTAGGTTTTTTCTTATCTAATACTACTTTTCTATATTAAGTTGTCGATTAAGATCAATAATAGTCAACAAAATCTTTTAGGTAGCTTCTCTTAGGATTTTATGCTCTAAAATTAGGCTCCTAGCTTATTCAGTATGACTTCTCCACTCCAAGTATATATTTGTCAATGTATTGAGAGCAACCTCATGATGTTTTTGCATGAAAAACGTGATCATGGACCAGAAATAAAACCATCTCTTATTATCTTGCCCACAACTCACTCATTTTTGCCTACAATACATGTCTTTCATCGATACAACTTCTACCAAATTCACATCCAGGAGCAGTTTAACCTTCTTTCGAGGGTCTTTCAATCTGGAATGTAGTTCTTGTAAGAAACCCACATTTGCTCGTAAGAGGATAAGTGGTTATCATGTCGTATTTTGTTTGACTTAAACTAGAAACACACATTTGACATGATTATCTTAATCTTGTTTCCCATGCTTAATTGTCTATTATTAATTAAGCTCCCACATAACCCAAAAGGCTCTTTATATCACTCTTCTAAATTAATTATATCATTATCTTAAGCTTTGTTTTTACTATCATTTAGGGCAAGTTGCTTAACCATTCCAACTTCTTTGATCACCAAATGAGACTTCACTTAATGCACTCTCTGTCATCTCTCGATGTATGTTTACACCTTTACTTTGATAAAGCATTTTGATCCCCTTTTGGTGAACTTTGGACTCGATTACAAAGTTGGACTAAGATGAGAAATCGTGTGGGAAAACGCTTGAGGAATTTTTTTTTTTCCATTGGTAATTATGAAATAATAGAATAGGAAGACCAAAAATAGGTCCAACCCATCTCTCAGCTCCACAAATATGATTACTATCACGAAACCTAAACGCAATTCTAAATTATCCATGGCCATGGCTTCTGAAAGTCTATATATTAATTAAAATAAAATTGACCCATCTCTGAATATTGTTCCTCGACATTTGTAATGACAACGTTATCCCTGAGGGGCTGGTAAGTAGTATGTTCATTGTAGGGTAGGTAGAGGATCTCATAAACCCTAGAAGACAAGATGTAAACTTAATTGATGAAGTCCTCGAATTACAGGCCAAGAGAGAAAATAGTGAACGAAAGTTTGTGTGAAGATGACAAATGATTGACTCAATATTTATTGTCACTTGAAGTCTGAAAATCTCTATAGCTTCTAAGAATTTTAACCTTGCGGGACCCGAAAGATGACTAAAAGAATAAATTTCATCGACAACATGGGTCAATTGTCCATGTCAACCCACCAAAAAAAAAAAAAAAGAGAGAGAGAGACTAATTTCGTGACAATTCTTAAGTCCACAAAGCCAATGATTAATGCTCTGTCCTTATTGAATTTAAGAGCATTCTCTTTGGTTCAAAATATTTTAAAAAATTTCAACTCCATAGAAAGAAGTCAATCTATGCAAAGATGGCCATGGAGGGTATATACAAATCCTAATTAATTATCAAGAATTAAAACAGATGGGTTAATTAATAAGAGAGAGTAGTAGGTGAGAATTCCAAAAATTTGAACGAGTAACCCCATTATACAAACCTAGACATTTTAAAGAGTACCAAATGATAGAATCAGATGTGGGGCGGCAGGAGAGAGCAAGTTTAATGCTTTAATTATTTTCTCTTTAATCATTCTTTCAGTGAGCATAACATATCCACGTTTCAATATTAAAATTAGCACCTGTCAGTAAACCATTTGTTGGTATTTTTTCATTATAAAATAACCAAACCATAGTTATCTTTGCTTCTAATAAGTGTTTGTTGGGACTGATGATTCATTAATTTGCTGTAAATAATACCACCAAAAAGATACCAAAAGTTCGGACACAAACTTAATTAATTTCGACAAGAGGACTTATGCTTCTAGTGACAATAGTTAATTTAATTTGCTGTAAACACCTGATTGTTCTAGCAATGAAATAAACAAGTCAATTATGGTAAGTGAGTCTTATATATCATCGACATTGCTTTGAATCAATGTAGTTCATTCATCTAAATAATTATTTTAGGGATAGAATTCTGATTCTATTTGTTAAAAAAGATATATGCAAGAGTAGAAAACAAATATTATTGTTCTATCATATTCGTATATAGGCGTAAACAAGCTCCATGCCAAACATATATAAAAGTGCACATTATGAAAGTCTTCGTGTGTGTAATATATATATATATATATATACACACACACGCATGTATCACCTTCTACTGCCGACCATTTTTGGTTGCCACCACAATTGCATCACTCTTCTATTGAAGTCTGTAAAAGAAAATTTGACTTCTATTCTCTATTTTCATGCAAATCGATTCCGTAAGAATAGAAGATAAATATAGAGTGAAAAAAAAAAATTTGAGTGATCAACAGTATAAATACCAAATTTGAAGGGAAGGTAGTAGCTCAAACAATAGTATTTTAAGTGATTTAACTACTATGTATGCAACAGATTCTCATTCCATTCACATTGATGCTTTCTTTGGCATACAAAATCCTATAATGTGAACGACAAAGAAAATAATTAAAAGTAAAAATAATGGGCGGCCTTTATAGTTGGTGCTTTACTGAATTAGGAGTTGACTAATAGATCAACGTACGCATGTTTAGTTTGCAAAACACATGGACCATTTTAACTTTAAGATTATTAGAATTGGACTCAAATCTAGCTACTTGGTCAACCGGTGGCCACATACTCAAAGGACTCACAATACCTCATCATATTCATGCCATCCCATGTCTCTTTCTCTTTTATATAATTTTGGGAATTTTCCCTTTTATTTATTTACTATTTTTCTTATTTCTCTGTATTTTCTTTCACATTCTTTTTGTAGGTCCTTTGGCACGTGTCATGTTTCTGCCCTCACGACTGCCACTTGATCTCGGGACTACCTTTCCTCGAGCCACTATTCTTCCCTGACCAATCACGTTCAACAACGTGCACACGATTTTGTCATACCTCGTGATCACCTCACCATAACATCACTCATTTACATTGCTTCGTATATTTGCCTTATACAATACGTATTCATTCATTGTCCGATGATAAAGAGAGTATTATAACGAAGTTTGATGGTCGTCTTCTTCGTATTCTACATATGGAGTCTACATGCATGGGATAATGATACTAAGATGAATGTCATTATGCTCTAATTATCCCTCGAATAATGCTCTAGTTGTTATCTAATTGTAATATTTAGGTGCAAACCCATATTGTGATTAGATATAATTAATATGATGACAATTATAGAACGATATGAGTTCAAATTTAAATTTGTCGTCACTTGTGTTTTTGTGTGTGTTAACTCATTGAATTACTTTATGATTATACAATTGTTCTCTTTTAATTTCATGAATATAATAAAAGTTCAGACACTTAATTTGTTAGGCATATAATTTAATTAAATTTATGCTAATTTGTGTTAGTATAAAATTTTAATCATGTACATTCATTAAAGTAAAGTATATCATGTGTATAAGGCGTGCTTAAACAATAATTATATTCGATATCACAATAATCATGTGTTAAGCTTCGAATATTATTGTCAAAAGCATATATTAATTAATAATTAAAAAATGTTAGTGGATCTTTTTAGTTGGCTAATATATATATATATATATATAGAGAGAGAGAGAGAGAGAGAGAGAGAGAGAGAGAGAGAAAGAGGGGTTAGGATTAAAAGTCTTAATTTTTTATACCATTAAATTAATTATATTTAAATAATTAATATTATATTTTAAATATTTATTAATTATGATATATTGATTACACATGTTAGATTTAATTTTAATTATTGAAAGTGTGTATTGATTTAATGGTTGAAAAATTAATATATAAAAAAAATTGTATAAAATTAAGGAGTTTTTGATCCTTCTTCTCTCTCTATATAGATGTGTGTATAAATAAATGATTGTGTGAAGGGGAATGAGTTTATTTATTTAAAAATTCTACCTATAATTGTAATAAAAAAAATATATGATTACAATCTTGATGTTGAACAACTCTCTTTTCTTTGTATGTGGTAGGAGTCATAAGCCATGACAGGAGAAACAAAGGGACAAATAGGTCAATTTTATGAAGGGGAAAGGAAACATTAATTCCACAAGCAAAAGAAGACAAGTAGAAGAATACAAAGGCTTTGGCTTTGATTGTGACCTTATAATACCCTTTTTGCAGCTATGGAAATAAAAAGAGACCAAATATTAGGTAAAATTATCAATTATGTCTTGACCTCACCTGAGATGGTAAGTTGTTCACTCAATCAATCTTGTTCTTGTTCTTGTCTTAGCTTAGCCTTTATTTCTCTCTGAGTCCATTGGTAATGGCAACAGTACTATTAACAACTGAAATGACTCCATGAACTGACGAGTGATATTATGAATCTTCGTTGGTGGGAAATTATGAAAACAAATTAACAATGAGTTGAGCTACGTAAAAACCCACTACGAAATTCACAAAGAGGAACGGTTGATCTATGGTTGGTCTGCCAATTAATTCAGTTGATCATCGACCTATTTGTTCTTCGTTTATCTAGTTGTAACCAGTGCTTAAATTTTTTTCTCTCTGCCTTTGGTGTTAATGGGATGGATGCACCATTATCCACTTTTAAGACGACTTCAGTATTAGCTCATCAGTTTGAAATCTTCGTTGGTGGATGTTCATACTGCCAAACACAAACGAGGGTTTTAATTAATTCGAAAAAAAAAAAAAGAGGGGGGGGTGGGTGTGTGGTGTGGGGTGCGGGGGAAGGTGAACTGTTCTATTTTGTGAAAAAGAGGTTGACGGTTAATAACGCGGAGGAGGCGAAGAAGAACGTGTATGCTACGACAAAGGATTTAGAATTAGAGGAGGAACGACGCTGTCTCGATCGTACTTTGACTCTTCACTCTTTTCAAATTTTGCCAAACAGGCCCCACTTGTCGTCGCACGCGCGCGTGCCGTGTGGGTCCTAGTTGACTCATTATTTTTATTATTTGGTCATGAGCATGACGTCGTCAAGTTCTCTCTCTAATCGGATTGGGGATTATAAAGCTAAGCTTGGAATAATGGTCTTTAATTAATTATTCTAATATTATTTTATTATTAATTAAGGAACATTTAAAAGAAAGGAATTATGGGTTTTGAAAATTGTTAATTAGTGGACTGAGTTAGAGAATACTTTGACTAACCTAAATACTTGGAATCAATTAAGGTTTGTAAATTTAAAAGTTCTTAATCAACCACTCTAATTTACTACTCTTTTGACATATTCTATAAAATTACCATTCAAGACAACTATATTAAACAAGTATTGCATTTTTTTTTAATATTAATTAAATATAATATTATTTAAAATTTAATTATAATATCAAATTCGTATTCATCATCGATTCACTTAACATTTTAACAATATACGCATAATTTATAACAAGCAATTATATACTTATATAATGTATTTATTTTAATTATTAAATATATAATATGTAAATAATCACTTAAAATTCATGGATCCCACCTAACTTACTTTTAATTCTTTAATATTTTAAAAAGTCAACTTTATTTATTTACTTGCTACCTCTTTAATATACAAAAATATATTCTTTGTTGAGTTTAAAAAAAAAAAAAAAAGAAAAAACTCTCTAAACGTTTTTGCAAAAGGTGGAAAAAGGAAAATATCGATGTATTTACTTGATTTAAGACAAATTAGGCAACACATTTTGTGAACTGCATTGAACCAAAGCCTTCTTCCATCAATTTCTCCTACTTCGTTGTATAATGATATGTCAAATACTAGTCTCTTTGTTTGTTGATCCACAGAGTTGCGAATCGTCACAATCTTAACATAGACTAAAATTTTAAAACCAATTAGTAAAGTTATATGTAAATTCTAATGGGTAAGAAGATTGATCATACCATATGTTTTGAACTCTCTACACACAAAGTTGCTTTTATTTTTTATTCTTCCTTCTGTCATGAAGGATTCTTGATTCTCGGAATCAAAATTCTTGGCATGGTCCCTCAAAAGGAACAAAAAAAGTTTTTATTTGCTTTCTATTTTATGGGAAATACATATGGGAGTGTTGCATGTTGGCTTCTGTAAACCAATTAACCAAGTAATTCTAGATGACAAAAGAAAGGAGAGAAGAACATGTGGATGCAACTTCAAGAATCATACTGATAATTAATTTGCGCATAGCAATTCCGGGATTGGGTAGAAACTGTAATTTATTATATTATTCTTTTGGATTCTATACATTCACGAACTTGTAATTTAATCAAGCATACATGTATAAAGCCAATAATAATGGAGGCAGAAGTGTGAAACACTTCTTAACAGCATAGGAAACTGCTAACTTATAATTATGTCTTAACCCATAAGATTGTTGTTGAAGAACATTCGAACATATCATTATTGTTTAGATATTGAATTATTTTACTGTTACAACAAATTAGTATAGTAATTTCAAAATAAATAAGTTTAGAATATTAATAATCTATTTCATCTTACCAATTTTCTAATAATAATTGTGGGATTTCGTTAACTAAATGCTTTAAAAAAAAATTAAATTCTTCAACTTAATGCATATTCAGAACTTAATTTTAAGTACGTTAAAATTTCTCAAAATTGATAATTTCCATTATCAAAACTTCAAAAAAAAAAAAAAAAAAAAAAGGAAATTCTCAACTTAATGCATATTTGAAACTTAATTTTAAATACGTTAAAATTTCCCAAAATTGAAAGTTGCAAGATTGTTTTAAGTTTTGGTTGCAGGGAATATTTTTGTTCAAAATTATATATTTGATTAATTTGGTAAAAAAAAAAATTAAAGTAAAAAAATTGAGAAAATAGAGTGATTAATTTTTTAAAAAAAAATTCTCAAATATATATGTGTGTATATATAAAACAGAAGAGATTCACGCGCCTCTAGAGCGCGGTGTGGAATGGAGGGACAAGAATGTAGAAACGTAGGATCCCAATACTAATGAAGAACAATCATTCTATTTGGGACCGTAAGTCCTGAAATGGTCCTATTTTTCAGGTTTATCCAATATTTATTCTTATTATAATAATCAAACCAAACAAATACGCACCGTTTGATTAAACAAAGAATCGGTTCAAAATCCTGACGTGTCGGTCAGATCAAAACTCCCATCATCTTCATCATATCACATCACATACCTTTATTTATAAGGAACAAGAATTATTTTATAACGTTATAAAATAAAATAAAAAATATATATATATTTTAAATTAAATTAAAAAAAGAAAGAAATTAAAGCAGAAATTCTTTCTTCCTTTATTATTATTATTATTATTTTTGGTTAAAGAAAATTCGATTTAAAATGTTCTCTCGTATTTGTCCAATCATTCTTGAAATGTCAACTAAATTCCGGTAATTTCCGTGGTCCGTACTCATCAACCGTTCCATTCCATATATAAATTGCAACCCCACTAGCTTATTGATAATACGTAACTCAGAGAGAGAGAGAGAGAGAGAGAGAGAGTTATTTCTCAGGAAACAAAAATCAACAAGGAAGAACTGAATCATCAGAGAGAATCACCGGTTCATCAGCCATGGCTGAAGAGTTTCAGACGGGGATTTGTGGAGGAACATGGTGGAATCCACTGAGAAGCAGCTCGTTATCGCCGTGTTCAGCAGCGGGGATTGGTATGAGTGATCATATGGGGAGCTTTTTATGGTCAAGTAGTGATATGGTTGACATGAAGACGACGACGATTACAAAAACAACAACAACAAAGTCTTGTGAGAAGTCAAATAATTCAGTTTCTGCAGATAGCTCCATGGTTTTCCAGAGTTCTCTAAAGCCTCAGCAGACTGATTCAGACAGTGGAGGCAGCAGTAGTATTTTGATGGATTCCTCTCTGCAAATGATGAGCTTTGGCCCTTCTTCTTCAACAGATTGGAACCACGCCTTACTGTAAGTTTGATATTTTATTTGTTTATTTGGGTATTATTTTATTGTGAGATTTCTATTATGTGGTGGAAGTTGAAATCCAGGAAGACTTCCCGTCCGAATTAGCTTGAACTACAAGTTACAGGAAGAATACTTACTTTTTATAGTTTTCTTCTGTTGTCTTCATTTGGACAAGGAAGTCAATATGATCAATCAATTAAGTTATCAGCTATTGGGTGTAAATTCTTTACCAACAGGATTCCTTTTCTATTATTTTCCTTTGTAGCCGCGGTAATGAGAGAACTGAGAACAATTATCGTTCCACGATTCAAGAGGATTTGAATTCTCAAATCCAAAACGACTGGAGTCCTAAGAGCTTTACCAGTGCAGGCGACGATTCCTCCATCAATGTCTTTAAGTCTATTAATCAAGATTTCCCTTTAGAGCAACACCAGCTAAAGCCGGTCACAACCTCCGGTAATTGTACAGTTACTTGCGAAGGCTTATCGGCCGCCGGCTTTCCAATAAATTCAGCTTCGTACGGGTATCCTTCAGCATTGTTGCAAAGTTATTTTGAATCTGAACTTCAACCACAAAAATCTCTTTACAACAACCGGTCAATGAATTATTTGTCTGCACCAAATTATGGGACAAACTCTAACGAATTATCTCCTTCCTGGCCTAAAATTTCTCCTTTCTTAAAACCATCGTTGCCAAAACAACCACCAAGTGGCTTGCACTTCTCCAACAACACACCCTTCTGGAACGCCTCAGCCTCTGCCTCTTCAGGCTTGAATGACACTAGAGTTGGCTATTTCCCTTCATCACAACCACAATTTCTTGCACCGACGCTTGAAGAGAAACTCAATTGTCCCAGCCACAATACAAAGGTAAATTTACTAAGTTTGTTTTTTTTTTTTTAAATAAAAAAATTATGAGACAAATATAAGTTACATGGAAAGGGTTTTGGAAACTAATTAAAATTTCATTTATTCATGTTTCAGTCTGGCAATGGAGAATTGCAAGACTTATCAGGGTCTGTGGGGAAGAAGGGAAGCAGTGAGCCTCCATTCAAAAGGCCTCGAATTGAAACTCCATCGCCTTTACCTACTTTTAAGGTACAATATATTCGATCAAACCTTTTGCAAGTGGCACTTCAGATTTATTTTTTAATTTCGTGATAATTAATTGTTTGTTATCAGGTCCGGAAAGAGAAGCTAGGGGACCGAATAACTGCTCTCCAGCAATTGGTTTCACCTTTTGGAAAGGTGAATTTTTGGATTTTTGAACTTTTTCTAAGAGTACAATATGAAATTCCTTTTACTTTGAGCTGTAATTAAAGCTTTTCCAGGCCTGGAGTTAATCAGTATTATTCTTTTTTTTTTTTTGTTTCTCTCAGACTGATACAGCATCTGTTCTCCATGAAGCCATTGAGTATATCAAGTTTCTCCATGATCACGTCAGTGTACGTTACACTATCTCCCTTCCTCATTATTAAAGAAATAAAAAGAAAACCTGCAAATTGGATGCGAACGCTAATCTGTTACAAAGACATGAAGAAGAAAGAAATTTTATGAGGAAGTCCGAATTATAGTTCTGATGAATCATTTATGCTATTTCAGGCTCTGACTACTCCTTACATGAAGCAAGGAACTCAGATTCAACAGAAACAGGTATACCCAAGTTTGTCACTGGTTATTCTGTTGCTATAAATACTGATAGAATCGTGCATTGTCTTTTCTTTCATAGAATCTTTTTCTACGTATAAATTGAACCTTACGTATCGTTTAACAGAGTTCTGATAAAATGAAGAACACGGAAGAGCCAAAGCAAGATATGAAAAGTCGAGGACTTTGTTTGGTACCAATCGCGAGCACGTTCCCAGTTGCTAACCAGACAACTGCTGATTTTTGGACGCCAACATTCGGAGGAACATTCAGGTAGAGGAGTACCACTGATCGATTAAACTGAAGTGGTTGATCCACATGAGATGCAAGTTGATTCTCTACAACTAGTTTAATGACAAACCTACCCAAGACGATAATGATAACCACAATTTAGAAAGAAAGATAACTGAAAACTTAGAAGCTACATTGCTTTGCTGTACCATTCTTGAGAAAAAGCTAAAGAAAACAAAGAAAAAAGAGCAAAAGGAAGTGACTCTTCAAAGATGGACAAGCAATACTGGGCCAGCTACAAGCAGAGTGATGGAGGCTAGCAAATGATTATAAACCGCTGAAATATATATATATATTATATATATATATATATATATATATATATGTAGGTGTTTGTAATAATAATAATACAAGTATATTTATTATAGTTTGAGGTGGGTTAGTACCAGGAACAGGTGCTAAATTCAGCGAAAAATTGACAATATTTAAGAGATAATATATGTATTAATGCTTTTGTTGATGTTATTGTTAGTAGCTGAATTTAGCAGATGGGGATAAACAGCCTTTTGTTCCTGTAGTTGTTGTGTGTATTATATATAGAGCTGCTGGCATCACCTTTTATCGTTTTAAGGCAAAAAAGCAAAAAAGAAGAGGTAACAAATAAAAAGATTATTGTATTGAATTCTTCTTATTCAAGAATGGGAGTGAGTGGAGCTCAATTGATTGGGTTCCTACTTTTTCATTTGTTTATTTCTTTCGAATGTGGTAGTGGAGGTCTGAGGGCGGCCCACTGTTCCTGCTTTTAGGGTTTCTGATTATTTGAGATTAAGAGAGACAAACCAATAAACCATTATTTCAATAGTATGCAGGAGTGAGCGACCGACTGATAATATTATATGCTCGTGTGCGCGTTTTGAGTCCATTTTGCATAAATCATACGCTCTCCCTTAATTAATTAACTTAATTACCCTAATGCCGATTTGGGTTTACTTAAAACAATAAAATTATTGACCTAGGTTCCTTGTTTTATGGCACTAAATGTTGTAATTGAAGTTGTAATATCGACAAGCCATGTCTCCGTTGACTCTTATCTTCTAAAAAGGGTTTATAATTAACAACTCTTAATGACTTCTAAAGCCTGCTTAGTAGATGATGATAATTTCATATTAATCATTATGTGTGTTGTGTTCTAGCAATAGATACAATTTTGTTTAAACCTAAACTGATATTCTATCTCAACTTTATCCAGCATGAATAGGAGCGCATGTGTTGCTATAATTGCTGTTGTCTTAATCCATTGTACTATAAGATAGGTGAAGACTTTTCACTTTATGAAGGGATTCAAGCTGGCCACTACATTTGTTTCAATATCTGTATCAGACCAAAATTCTACTAGGTAACAGCTTGTGATGTTCATGATGATCACATTACATCAGTGAATAATATTTTCTTCAATCTTGAAAGTTTTTTCAAATTATTATTATATCATGTTTTCTTGCGTAATTTGGAGGATTTTATCTGTCAAAAAACAAATGACGCCGAAAAGAGAATGAAACTAATTCAACTACTATGGATTTTGAATTTGTGAGCAGTGCAGGATCATGCTTTGGTATTAGTTGCAACAAAACCAACCGAAGCAATTCATATATGTATAAATTTATCTACGGGCATTTTTATATAATTAACTTGTAATTTTATACGTTTATGTCGTCTTCACAGTATAAAATTGCTCCTGCTGCTGCACGATAATTAAAGAAAATAATAATGAGAAAAGAAAACAAAAAAAGGATTCATTTAGTGCAATAAATCCTATCCTATTAATTGTTTTTAAGAGCTTCTCTTAGCAGTTTGTACTTGGAGGACTCTCCAAAGCAGGAATTTCCGGATAATAACCTTTATAGAATCCAGTTCTGTTTGTCTGAAACCCTTCCAATACAATCAAATCCGAAATTGTTGTAAGCAATATTTAATTTGTGATTAGTAGTTATTAATTACATGAAAATATAAGAAATAAATAAATCTTAATCATATATTATTACTAATGAGAACCTGACTTCAAATCTTTACAAGTTCGGAAGAGCTTAATTTAGAAGAGTATCCTTGTCTTGAAAACATAAATGGATAAAGAAAGAATGAAAGAAAGAAACAAAAAGCAGGTGCCAGCTGCATTCTAATAAAGAAGGTGATAAGAACCAATTTAGCTTTGAAAGAAAAGCAATAATTTGATAAAAGTTTGAAGTTTACTTCTTCTCCTTTAAATTTTTGACAATTCACCCTCTCACCAGCCATATGACATATGAGAATGAGAATCCATGAAACGATTGAGAACCAAACAGTTGTAGTCATTATTTGTTGAAACTGTTCCTATCAAATGGATCCCATATATATATAATATATAATATATGGATGACAAGAAATGCAAGTTAGTTAATTAAATATAATCAATTAATAATGTCATCGATCAAGTATGCAAACTTATCGAAATAGAGTAGCTTAATATTGAAGAATCAATGTGACAAGTGACTAATCATGAAAAAAAAGTACTTTAATAGTTCATAATCATGTTGATTGGTATCTATTTTCTTCTGCTTTATAATCTTTTTGTGACCTTGGAATTGATCGGCTGATGGGTATTATACCTTATACCTACAAGCATCGGGATCAGTACTGCTTGCTTGCCGTTGAGTACTCGATGGGAATTCAATTCTTACATAAGGTAAGGTTCACTTGATAAAAAGAAGAAACATAAAAAGGAATTCTATAAAGGAAAAGTATATAGGCACAATTGTGATGTTAATAAAGTAAACGACTCCCCATCCCAGCCTAGCAGTTTCAATCTTTGTTTTAAATATCATACTTTCTTTTTCTTGTTTTGGCTAATGAAGTGCATAACTCAAAACATATATTTATTATGTTCTGCTACAAGTTTTTTGTATCTAGCTCAAAAGGGTCATTTCTTTTTTGCAACTTTGAATCTAAATCTATTCTTGTTAAACCATTTTCATATATTAATTCAATCTATATCTAAAACATATATGGCTTAATTTAAGCACACACCTAGAGAGAACTTTGATTTACCAATACTTATCAATTTCCTTTTAGCTTTTTCAGAAAGTGCTTTATTTTCTCCCTTGTGTTGTCAAATTCTTTGACTCTGAATTGTTCCCATCTGAAGGCAGACGAGTTCCTCTCCACTTCAAAAAGAATTCTAAAGTCTCAAGCTTACTGCCTTAAAAGTTGAGGAATTACATCAGTACTTGAGTGTTAAGATAATTAAATATTTTACAAGTTCATGATCACCGGATTCTTTATTGTGTGACAGCAAGATAATAAAACATATATCACCCTATTATTGATTTTGTAAGTGGATGATATGTCGTAATGTAACTCTCTTATTGGATGCCGTGTTTGCTTCGTGAAATTTTACATAGACGACATAACATCTTATAATTTTCTAATTGAGTGACACGTCGTTTACAAACAATACCTTCAGCAAGTTTCGTTCTATATTCTTTTATTTTGGCGGTGGGACACGGTGTTGCTAAGGATTGTACGTTTTAAATATTTGAATTGCCATACCAGAATCCATATTTAAATCCCATGGCAAATAAAATAAGACAAGGCCCATCATCATGCCTTTTTCTCACAGCATTGGGTTTTAAGGTGGGCTTGAGGATACTTGTGATTGGGTAAGTAGAAATTCTGTGACACAGTGGTTTGAGATTCAACACTTAAATGCAAGAATGGCAGAATGAAAAACCACAAAAGAGCTGATTCAGGACAGATAAAGGCGGTCTAGAACAGACGGGGACATAGCTGAGATATGCTTCTGTTCTGTGTTGAACCACTCATTATTCTGTAAGAAATTCTCCCCAAGTAGCTATGGTAACCCACATGTGAGTGTCTACACGAGCTCTTAAAAAGCAATATAGCAAACATGTCACATGTTATGATCCCTCTAAATTGGAAATTAGGCAAATATCACTTGTCAGAAAAACTTTTGCAGAAGTCAGTAGAATTTTCCTGAAAACTAAAGTAGGCAGTTTCAAGTTCTTGCAAGCTCGGTTCACATCTTATGAGGGCAGGTTTTGACTCCCAGTGATGGCAAAGTTGAAGTAGATTTGCTAGCGTAGATTTGATTCTTCAGGGATTCAGATATTCGGACTGTGTTGTAATAAATTTAAAAATAATATTTTCTATATAATAAAAGAACAATATACCCCATTTTGTTTTGAATAGGTCAGCTTATTAAATTAGCCTCTTCTGCTAGACAATACTGAAAGAGAATTAGTGGGTGGCGATTAAGTTCAGGGAATACCCATACCATGTCTTGTACATCGGATAAAGTTCATATCCAATGAAAATAATGACAAATATAGACAGCAACAGCGGATTGATAGCGACCATTTTCCAGCCTGCTTTTAATCAGTTTTGCCCTGAATTTGAAACTATCTCAGCTAAATAATAGAATTGAGATTCTGAGATTACATACACTGGCCATGCTGATAGAGGTCAATAATTTAGCAGATATGTAATTGGAAATTGTTGATATATGTGAACCATAATTGATATGACACCATTTTATTCATAAAGAAAAACAGTAAGTTTGACAACTAATATGCAAAGCATATATTATTCATTATGAGAAAAGGGAAGTTGGAGAATGGTGACTGAAACTGTCAAACAGAAAAAATAAATTGCAAGTATGGAAAGCTGAATGTAGTTGTTTCATCAATGAAAATTAGGCAGTTCCCTTGAGCTTCTTTGCAATGCCAGCAAAGAACTTTCCTTGGTGAAAAGCTTGCTCAAGTTCAAGCTCAGTAGGCTGTCTTGAGCCATCGCCAGCATAAGTTCCAGCACCATAGGGGCTGCCGCCCTTCACCTTCTCCATCTCGAACATGCCAGCTCCAAATGTGTACCCAATGGGCACAAACACCATTCCATGGTGAACAAGTTGAGTAATGGCGGTCAAGCTGCATAAATGTCCAATTAATAAAGCAATAAAATATGCTTATGAAGCAAGAAACAAAATGCTAATGAAGCATGCCTTTTTAACAAGAATTTCCTTTTCTGTTCTTTCATTCTCAAGAAAAGAGCACAATGAGAGGGAATTTGGTTAAAAAAAAACTCACGGGGTAGTCTCTTGTCCGCCACCTTGAGATCCAGTACTGTAGAAAATTCCAGCAGGTTTGCCTGCAAGCGATTGGTTTCTCCATAGGCCTCCAGTTGAATCCATAAATGCCTTAAATTGTGCCGCCATCATTCCAAATCGAGTGGGGAAACCAAGAAGAACCCCATCAGCCTCTGCAAGCTCATCAGGTGTAATGATAGGTGCATCATTCTTCGGCGGTGCACCCATCTTTCCAAGAACATCTTCCGATAGTGTTTCAGGTACCTGCCAAAGAATTAATTATGCAATTCAATAAGTCTGCTCATATACATGAAGGAGATTAAATCAGATCCATGACAGATACTAAATCCCACTCCTACAGAGCACATGATCTGAGTAAAAGGGATCCATTGTATAATTTGTGTGATTGGTATCACATATGATAGCCTCTCAGTCAGGAAAACCAGATTAATTGGCTTTTGACTTTAAAACGATGTGTACCTATTCAAGAGTTGCCAAGTCTTTTATCTGCAGGCAAGGTGCACGTGCTAAAAGTCATTAAAACTCACTGTAGTATTGCAGTATGCTACACCACGGTACATGATGCAAAAGAAAACATTTTCCAGCCTTGAGGATAAGAAATCATTCTGATTGATCCAGCTAAAAAATATTCAATCTCAAAACCATAATTACTGAAGTTAAATAGAATCAAATATTCTTTGTTCAAACAAGCACTGCAAAAATAAACTTAAAATATTCCTGTTTCTCTGATCACTATAAGTCAAGGGAACTGATAGATGCCTTCATTCAAATTGAAGAATTGAAGGGCACCACAGACATCTAAAAACATATGGATAAGGCAAATATGCTTCCCCCAACCTTAGATTCCTCAATACATTTCAGCAAAATTCAAGAAGGTAATTTTGTAACAGCAATCACAAACCTGCCATAGTTTTGCTTCTACTCCTTCCACAGATGCAGCTCCTTTCTTTATCTCTTCTGCCAGCTTCTGAACATGACCATACATAGAATAATAGCTGTAACAGATACCCAAAGTGTTCACATTATCACTTTGATAATTCAAGGATTTGATATAACTAAATTTATTAGCAACTAATTACTGATGACAGAAGATCTTAACTATGGTCTAAGACTGATATTAATGAGACAATATCTCAATGCACAAAGATGGAAAAGAAAACATATCTTTCTGTGAAAAATAAATCTTCAAGAATCCATGACCCCACAGGAATAACTCAGTTTTTTTTACAGTTTTTACATTTTATCTTATCCATCCATTATAACCATATTTCTTCAAGAGTTCTACTATACAGAACCAATCTAGTGCAAGTTTCTGTTCTAAATGAAAAGCTAAAACAGCAGAATCGATCCCAGATCACTGACAAACTTATTATCAAGTATTCCATGCCATGAAAATAAAAGGCACTTAATGAACTATATTTGCAAATAAAATCATATACAATGAACTAGACACAGCAATGATGAATGATGGGACCGCATTTTCTAGAAAGATTGGGATAGCATTTCACTTTCAATTATTAAAATGTCAAAAGGTAGGCCGTGTTTCACAATCACTTTTTCATGTTTTGAAGAAAATTGACAGCAGAAATCGTATAAGCTTTTCAATTTTTGTCAATTATAAATCTTATTTCAAAACTTTCATCATACAAAATACGCATACATGTAGTTTAACAAATTACAATTACGTTAAATACATAATCAGCAAACACTGAAAATGCTTGAATTTCAACTCACATATATACCATTTTCACCAAGTAATACAAAATCTCAAAGAAAGGGGCATAATTTTTTCAAATGATCCAACTTTTATGGTTTCTATTTTCTTTTATTCTTCTGTTTATATACAAATTTTTTAGAAATATTCCCATAAACAATTCCCTAAAGAAGAAAATATAGGAATGATTCATTCCCTTTAAGAATTCAGATGAAAAAAGAGCCATCCCCATTATCTGGAGAATTAAAGAGGTTATCCAGAAAAGATTTTGCAGGATCAAGATTCCATCAAAAGGAAACAAACAAATCCTTTTAAGAATTGAAAATAACATTTACTATATATCTTTCCCAAAGAAACGCAATAACCAAATTGATTTGAATCTGATCAAAATACACATTCAACCATAACGAAAATCAGAAATCAAGGAGTTAAAAAACAAGAACAGAACAAATCAGCACAAAGAACCCATCATGGCCTCTTCAATTACAGTAAACAACCACAGCATTCAAACAAAGAAAGACGATAACTGATTAATTAGCAACCCATAACCAACCAACTTAACGATCAGACACGAACGAACACAAATTTCCCAGTTGGTTTATACAAATAATTGAACATAAAAGAAATAAAACAGCCAATATATATATATAAACAAGAAAACCAATAACAAAGAAAAAGGAAAGAAGCTTACACAATATAAACTTTAGTGGCCATTGATTCGGATACCGAGTATTTCGAGTTTGTGTTGTAAACTTAGGAAGAGGAACGTGAAAAAGTAAATGATACGTAGGTAATGTAACGAGGAATGAAGAGTGGAGGGGACCCTTTACTTATAGTGCCATCTCAGCTACTTGTTAAGCTTCCTTTGGCTTTGTTTGTAGTGTAAATGGGGTGCTAATTGCATAATTAGTGGTCTAATTTTTTCTTAACGTGCAATTTGGGATGTTGATGTCATGCCCACCATCATTTTCGTAATTAAATTTGATGCCTTCTTAGTTTATATTGATATTTTCAAAACAAGATTCTGTTAAGGTTTAATGATTTATCATAAGAATATATGTCCAAAAAGTTTTGAATGGTAACTAATAAATATCATCTTACTATATGTACAACAGAATATCTTTTTAAATTTCTAAATTGGGCAAAATATTACTGAATTCCTATCAAATTTATTTACAAATCTAAATTATTAGATTTGAATTCCTTATACCATAAAATCACATTTATTTACTTACCATTTTTATCTCTTAGTATATATTCTTAATAATACATATTTGGTCTTTCATTGTATATGAGAATTATTTCGAGGATGGGTTTAGATCAGTTTAAAAAAATTTTGATTTGGTTTCGATTAAAAAAATAATCAAATTAATAAGTATAAGTTCAATTTTTACTTTGAATTTAAATTATTTAATATATTTTAAATTTTAAATTTTTAACGAGTACAAAATATTTTAATTTGAACCAAATCTGATGGACCAAACCGAAAATATCAATGCCTAATCTTATGATCTTAGAACACACCCTAAGACTAAGACTTTGATTAATAATATAAATGATCCAGGCCAGATTTTACTAAAAAAATGCAAATGGGTAATTTTTAATGAATACTCTTCTAATATAAAACTGAAAATCAAACTCTTTACAATGAAATTATACGAACAAAAATATTAATTGAAAATTAGCCAATTGCAATATTACTGTTAACTTCTTCTATCGAAATCGTTGACTTCAATTTATTTATGCAACTACTGGTCATTTTAATTTTATAAGCTGCAAACTCTTTCAAGAGATGTTGGAAATTGGTCTTCAGTCTAAATCCAACTGCTTCAAATATAATAATAATAATAATAATAATAATTATTATTATTATTATAATATATACTTATTTATATATAAAATTAAGAGTTCGTATAGCTTACGTTTGGGATTAATTATGTGTCTAGAACTAGTTATTATTTGCCTTGTTTGACTAATTTTATTATTTTTCCAAGGTTATTATTTTATTAGAAATATGTCATTTACTGAATGGCATTCCATCATTCTTACATATTTTATCAGTCATCATCCTATTAGTATTCATTTACATATATATATATATATATAACAATAATAAAATAAGAGATTTAGTGCCGATTTGATAATGCTAATTATATTAATTTAAATATATATATATATATTTATATAAGTGTTTATCTATGTATTTGATTATTAGAAGTAATTTTTCAATTAGTACATAATTACATACGGATTAAAATAAAATTTATAGTGTTTTATAGGTAATATTAAACATTTTAATATGAATAATTTATATTACAAGTTTTGTATTTTAATTTGTTTTATAAAATGTTTTTAAAGCTTTTTAAAAAAAATAAGAAAAAAAATTAAATTAAAGGATAGAAGAATCTCACTCCTTACTAATTGACACATAAAAGTAAAACTAGAGTTAAAAGATGAAAAAAGAAAACCAACTAACCAACATAAATGACACATTTTAATATCATAAAGTTGATAAAGATAAAACACTTAAACATAATCTTTATGGGTGGAGAGTTCCAATATTGAAACTTCAATTAGTGCAATAGCAGGTTTGTTAATGTATTTGCAAGACAAAGTTAGGAATCATAATTTAGAAGGGTTAATTTTAAAGGTGATAATATATATATATATATATATACACACAATAATATCATAGAATAATTATATGACAATAATAGTTACCGTTTTACATTTACTTCTTCATTTATATTGTGCTACATGATTGCGGTTATAGAGATAATCTATATCTCTAATATTATTATAATACAATATGCTTTTATTGAACTGTTTGAATGACATAATTGAAAATATTGAGGTGTTGGAGACTGATATTCAAATGTTTATTTAATCAATAATATTGTAAATGCAAACTCTTGTATAAACTCATTCATGCAAATAATGTGTTAATATTACATCATTGTCAGGTGTCTTATATTTTTATAAGTAAATAAAAATTCATAAAAATAAAAAATAATATGAAATATATGGTAACAATATAAATTTGCCACATGAATTTATATAAAAAGAGTTTAATAAAAATATAATAATAATAATTTAATACAAATAGCAAACCTAAAGAAGAAAAGAAATTGAAAACTTCAACACGAAACTTGAAATGTTTGATAGAAATTCTAGACTTTTGGTGACAAATTTATTTAATTTTTGGTTGAGCAAAATAAAAAGAAAAATGTAAGGGGTAGATTTTGCAAATGTTTTGTAATAAGAAATATAATCAAATCTTAAGTAGGAGGCTTCGGTAAGCAACTTCTATAATTTTACTGTCTAGTGTTTCCTTTATTAGAAAAGGTAATTTTGGAGATACGAAAATAAGCACAAATTAATCAATAATGATGGATGATTAAGAGTTTTTACATTTGTCTTTAAGTTTAAACAAGGGCCCATAATCACTAGCATGTTATTCAAGTTATCTAATTAAAATTAATGATGGATATGATATGATCTTGCTTTGCTTTGTGTGTGGATGTGGTTGTGGTTGTGGTTGTGGTTGAGGTAGGGCACATCACATAATTTGTCACACCCTCAAATCTTCTTCTCCTTTTTCTTCTTCTTCTTCTCTCGACGCATCTAAAGAAAGAAATCATTAATACTCTGTCTTGAAGCGTGCTTCTCTTATTAATAACAAAGCAATCACGCCCCAATTTCCATCCCATTTACGCATTTGTTTAATATATATTGTGATTATTATTGTCTTCTGTTCTTTATCTGCATGGTTCCTTAACTTTGTCCTCAAATTGGCAATCTACCGGCCGTCACTTTGATTTAGCTTTCATAATTTTGTACTTCTGTATGTGTAACATGACATCATAAGCCAATTTTGTGGGGGGAATGTAAATGTTCTTCGGAATATTGGTCATTAATGAGATATTGTTAGTAACTATATTTTCAGGGTGGGTTGCATGTAACAAATTTCAAGTTTATGTTATGTTATGTTGATGTATTAATGCACTTCTACATTTACAACAATCAAGAGTTCCTGTCTGAATGTAATTATTGGATGGTGTTGAAACGAAAGAATGCATAAACACAATGATATGAAAGCTTAGACAAGTAGTGGTGGGCATTATAAACAAGAGGTAACGCTCAATCTGAGTTTGGACCCACAATTTGCATTAAGTATGAGAAGAGAAATATTGGAATTGGCTTTGGCTGCACGAATGCTGAATGAATGAATGCACATATACAAATATTATGGCCATTCGGACCCTTCATTTCAAGCATAGCATTGCTTGCTTATAAACAATGGGAAACCAAACGTCTTCTCAAAACTTTCAAATCTCCTATCCAAAACCTGAGACTTGTATCTCACTACAACAAATCTTCAATCATGGCTTTAAATCAGCGTTAATGGCGGTTGAGATTAGATTAATCTTTAATTTTTTGGTCTTTTGATTGTTGAAGTTGAAGCGCACCACTTCTACAAAAAATAAATTTGGGTTAAGGGCTCAAACCAAAACATGGATTGTGAAATATTAACTAGAACCAGGCCAATAAGACAAATGAATACACATTCAAACTGATAAACAAGTGAATTGAAGGGGCAAATTTCAAAGGCTTTACACGCAAGTTCAATGATTTCATATAGGAAAAAGCAGCCATCAGTCCCACCAAATTCTTAAATCTAGCCAGGAGGGGCTATGGCCACTAGTAATTTTGTCCAATCTTCGAAACATTCTAATTTCTTTTTAAAGTTTCCCCACCATATCTACCAACAAATAATACTTTTATGTATGAAGAGAAGCCGATTAAAATAGTAAATGGTGATATATACGAATACGTGACCAAATCATAGAATAGAGAGAAACAAGGGAGAACCAGACCTGAAATATTAAATTAAACAGTGTCATTGTCCATAAAAAATATCACTATCATGGGTGGTCGGCAGATAACTATGGATAAAATCATCATAATAATGGAATATACAAAACCTAAGTCAAGTTTGGCTACCAGTTTTCATTTAAATAATTCAAATAGATTTCAATACTTTTTTCCAGTACAGGAAAAATCTATCCAACCATAAACAACCCAACAAGGTTCCAACTACCAACCAATCAAGGATTTTCACATCACTCTCTCAAGAAAGAAACATTTCTGACAATACCAAATCATAAAACATTTTACCAACTTAACAATAAATTACATCATTTACACAAACATTCATCCATCAAACATAACATACAATAATACATCTGTGTAGAGTTACAACTTTCCACACAAGACATCAAATAAATCCAACTTACAATTCCAGAGCCTTGTGTTGTAGGTACTCCACCAGTTTAGTGATAAACACAATCACAAGTTAAGGAGAGGAAATCAGAGTATTATTGCAACAAATTCCAATTTCAACCATGATGACCAGAAATGAATCACACATGATAGGCAGCTGGACTAGAATATGCAGTGTATCAAATTAATCTCTAATCTTAAAGTACAATAGATAATCAATATAAGGAGATCTGCTATGTATTCAGTAGTAAGTAAAGTTCATCACTGTTTTCTGTGTATTAAATTAATATTTAATCTTAAAATACACTAGATAATCAATTTAGGGAGATCTGCTATGTACTCAGTACTAAGTAAAGTTCATCACTGTTTTCCTTATCTGCAGGTCATTTAAGAGTTTATCAACAAGAATGGTCACCTATATCTTACCATTGCATAACAATATTTAGGACTACGAAAACCCTTAAGCTAACAGCCAACATCAACAAGTGACAAGGGAGGCCATAAATAAAGATAGTAATAACAAAAATATGTGCATTAACTGCCACATCAAGATAAAGATAGGTACCCAACCAACCCAAAAACTTTCTAGTCAGGTTCAAGCAATTTAGACTCTAAATTTTTCTTCAAAACACTATCCCTGAATAGCACAGGGAATACGCTTCCATGAATAATTATTCTTCCCATCAATATTCTACATTTACATTCAAGACTTCAAAATTTTAACATCCCTCAAAAAAATTATAAAATCAGCTTCTCGTGAGATATATAGCAAATAACATAACTTCTGGAATCCAAGGAAAGTTAGCATTTGAGACAAATTTAATAGAACTGTCAAGAGTACAAAATGGAATTTCTACCTCTTCTCAAATTTCAACAACAGAAAGTTGAAACACATGTAACAGAAAGCAAATAAAGATAAGGCAAACCCGATTATCAGCAGTTACTATCCATCATACACTGACCAGCTATCTGAACTTCTGACGTGAATAGCGTGTTAAAAACTTAGCAAGGAATATTTAACTCAATCACAAGTATAGATCAATTAAAAATAATGCAGATCCACCACAATTAATCTTGAATGCTCGCCAGTCCAGTTTCAACTCATTAACACAACCTTCAGGCCATGAGGCAAACTATACTTAATAGAAACAAATAAATCATAGACATTCAATGTGTAAGCATGGCAAGTCACCATCCAAATTACAAACCAATCCTTCGAGCTAAAAAGGAATGATCTTTTGTGTTTTCCACATTTGCATTGTTGATTAGATTGCCTTCTCCAGTAAGAAATTAAACTTTAGTTTTTTCCGTTCTCACTTTCATTCAATAGCTTATCAGTTACACAACTCAGTGACAACAAGTTCAAAACCAAAAAAATAAAATAAAATCACAATTGATTGGACGAAAGGTATGCTTTACCAAGAAGCAAATTTCCAATTACAATTCAGATAAAAGTTTGAAACTTTCTACACTATAGAACATCTATTAACCAGCGAGCAAGCTCTCCAATGCCACCTTTATTCCAATGTACAACATACGAAATCAAAAAACATATCCCACTACAATCTAATTCTTCTTTTTTGTTTTGTACATGAACCACTGTCCATCCACCAAAACATAACCCACAAACCCAATTAAAGAAGCAGGCAAAAAAAAAAAAAAAAACAACTTACCTCCACTGTTTCATCCATCACCGCATAGAAGGATTTCCACTTAGAGTCTGAATCAAATTATTGGCATTTCTCCTAACCTTCTCATTATCATCCTCCACCAACCCCATACAAATCTCCAAAGCAGCTTCTTTACTTGATTCCGCGCACATTTCCTCACTGGAACAACACAAACAATTCAATGTAAAAAGTGAACACTGCACCGCTCTCGAACTCCCGTTCTTTAACATTTTTACAAAAACACCCACACACCCACGAATTTTCATCATCTCCTCTCTTCCTTCCTTACATTTAGCTAGAATACTCAACACTTCTACGGCCCTCTCCAGTCCAGATTCGGCGATTTTTATCAATATAGGCACCGCCCCGCAATTCACTACGCGCTTTCTATTCTCAGGAAACGAAGTTAAAGCATATAAAGCTGTAGCAGCTTCTTTTTTCTCTCTAATTAATTTCCCGTTCTGTAAAAGTGAAACCAACGCTCTAATCGCATAAGGATAGTCTCCGATCGTCGCTTTGTTTACTTCTACTACAGCTAAACTAGTTATTATTGTCGCTGCTATCGCCCGGCAATCGGGAGACCCGAATCGTAAAGCCGTCACAACCCGGCTAACAGCACCTTCGGCAACGAGGCCTACTTTGTTATCGTCGTCAAGAGATAAATTGAGCAGCAAAGAAAGCGCTCTCTCTTGTAGAGTACAATCGTCTGAGTCAAACCGCAGACAGTTTAAAACGGCCGAAACGGCTCCTGACTCTGTGAGTTTTCTCCGGGACGCCGAGTCGCGTTTGGAGAGCTTGGTGAGTTGAGCAAGCGAGTCAATTTTGGACTCAAGAGGAGAGGAATTTGATGTGAGGATGGATATCAGATATTGCGGGTTCGGGTGGGCGTGATCGGGTTGTGGTTTCGGTAACGGTGTGTGGGTATAATTGGAAATTAAGGATCTGAGTGCGTGATTGGGGATAAGAGAGGGCTTTTCATGGAGGGGTAGCATCGTAATTGGACAAGTTCGGTGACCGGATTCTAGCCACCTTTGGATTGAAGCTCGGTCGAACGTATGACCCGAAGAGAGTATGACCGGGTCGGACATTATTTCAAGAGATATCGGACACTTGAAATCGTCGGGGAACTGAGTCGCCATCTTCTTCAACTCGGTCTCTCTCGAACCAAGCTTCTGCTTCAGAGGGTTTATGAGGTTTTGGACGATGCTTCTGATGAATAATAGATTTTCAGTTTCATAGAACTGAAGACCCCTGCCTTATGAAGCTAAGTTACTATATAACTGACTGATTGACTATAATGCCCTTGTGATAGATTGAGATTTCCAAATGAAGGTTCCTGGAATAGGAAGGGTATTTTGGTCACATAATTAATCAAAATTATTTTTCAAATGGCCTTGAATTATATATAATAATTATCTCCTATCATTTATTTTATATAATTTACCAAAAAGTTTATATAAATAAATGATATTGATGTGTGTTCTCATTTGAAGCACAAATTATGATTTTTAATTTTTTTACTAATAATAATTTAAATTTATTATATAATAAGATACGTATATATAGTCGTTTATTTTTTACATTTTTTTAAATTTGTGTCTCCACATTTACTAACAAGATTTTATGTCAAAACATGGATAATTATAATCACTTATGATCAATGATCGCATTTACTACTTATTATTTTTATTTTTTAATTTATAGCTTTGTACAAGTTAGCAAATTTTATATTGAAATATTAATATCTCGTGATCGATGATCGCATTTGCTACTTACCAATAATCACGTTTGTTATCTAATGCTTTTATGTTTTAACTTAGGCGTATGTTAGCAAAATTTTATACTAAAATATAAATGATCATAATATTTTGTGATCGACTTAATTCTTTACTTGTTTATCTATATAGGTTGACAAAATTTTTATACAAAAAATATAAATATCATAATATCTTATAATGGATAAAAAAAATATTTAGAATTTTCATATAAATTTTAAATGTATATGGTCTGCACAACAAATATATTTTTGTTAAATATCTTTTTTTTTTTGTTGGAATACTTATTAGATATAATGTTAGACTTATTAAAGTAGGTATTTAAATTCTTACTATATGAAGAATTCAAATTAATGTATTAATAAATATTTATTTTATATGGTAAGTTCACATTTATTAGCAACTGTTTTTAATTTCTTAGTATTTTCATATTAGTAACCTACTTTTTTATTTATATTTTTCTTAAAATTAATGCCATTTATAAAATTATGTTCATTGGGTTGCAACACCAACATGCTCAAATCATTGAGTGGAATGGAAATTTCATAAAAGCAAAGAATTGAACAAGTAAATAGATTTCCTTTTATATTTCACCTTACTATTATGAAAGATAATACAATTACAAACATCTTCAAATTCAATTAATTACTTAATTGTAGATATAACTAGTAATTACTTAATTATGTCATTTTATAATAAAAATGACCAAATGACTAAATTACCCTCTCATTTGAGTGAATTTACATCTATTAATAGAAGAGCATAAAAGGAAAATTGTTTTATTCATTTAGGGTTATTTTAATTATGCAAAATGTGAAAGGAAGGAGTCTTGTGGGTTACTTTGCCAGAAATAATGGGATAGGAGGCTTACTTTTGAAAGGAGGAAACCCCGTCATTCTTTCCCTTTTACTTTTTCGTTAATGACAAAAAAGGCCATGTTTCTAGAATCTATACTTTGTAGGGGCATTCTCGGAAACTCAACTCTTATTTGCCGTGTAAAATTATACAACGGTTCTTACCTCTTTAGTCTTTAATGGCTGAGAAGAAACGTAACGCGCATTGCCCCTGCTATCAAGGGGATGACGTCTACACTTTACAGTTACTAAGTAACGGAATCACCGATGGGTCTCTGTTATGCTAAGAATTACTAAACTGTCCTTGTGACAAGCAGTGGTGACTGGTTAGTCAACGGTCCATAAAGTCCAAATCAGCGTGCCCACCAAATAAATTAAAAAAAAAAAGACGCCACGTGTTTTCTAATTTAATTTTCTTTAGTAGTTTTTCTTCTGTTCCACTGAGACGAAGAATTTCCGTGAGGATAAGATCGTAAGAATTCTCAACTCAATTATTAGGACATGTTCATTGACTTTGGCTTTTGTCCTTCTACTCTCAATTCTTTCATCGAATGAGCCAACCTGCTTTCCCTTATATTATTATTGAAGGGTTATTATCAAACTCATCCTTGTAATCTAAATAATTTATAATTAAGTTCTCAAATTTATTACTTCTTTTTCATTAGTCCTTACTATTTCAAGTTTGTTAGTCAATATTAATATATTTCTACATTTTTATTACTATACCCATGTTTTATTGTACCAAAAAAAAAATCAAATAAATTATTTAAATTTTAGTAATATTAAGAATATATACTTCTTACAAATTTTATTTAAATGAACGGACATGTTTAAGATAATTTTTTTTTATTTTTTTATCATACGAAAATATAGGACATTTAATTTTAATAGATTGTAAGGATAAATTTATGCAAGAGTTTAGTATACCTAATAGGAATGTTTAATAATATATTTAGAGTAATATTAGACTTCTCAAATTTTATTACTCCTAGATAAAACTTGTGAAATGTAATATTACTCAAAAAATTGTTATCGAACTCGCTCTTATAATTTTTAAAATCAATAAACTAGTCGACAAATTTAATAAACTACCTTTAAGATTATTTAAATTCACTTGTATTATAATCATAAATTAAGGAGAATATAAGTTAATCCTCTACCACTTTGAATAAATTGATCAAGAAATCATATAAACTTTAGGGAAATTTTGAAAAAGATGTAATATCTTTAAATTTATTGTTTTTGAGAATACGAAAGAGACAACACAAATAAGAAGGAGAGGGAGACCAGATTAGAGGTTAGAATTGAGTTGATAGCAAATGCAATGCAAAACCTAAAAGTATGGAAACATAAATCATGCTTTGAATTTCTAAAACTTTAATGTGGAAGTCTAAAGAACTTATCTCTTGTTATTGATGTTTTCTTGCTGTCTTGACATCAGTAAAAAAGCCTTTCAAGCTCTCTTAATCCTTACTAGATGGAGTTTATAGAGAATAATGAGTTTAGGAGCCTTCACCAAGAATGATTTCCTATTTATAGGTTTTTCCATCAAAAACCATTTTTGAAAAGTTTGCTGCAGTTCTTAGAGGTTACTACCCATAATAGTCATTACTTGTAGTTGCCAAAACGTGTGGGACGTTTTCATGGCATTAGGGGAAGTTATGGACCATTTATGGGTAGTTACCATAACCACCAACATTCTCCCACTTGGTCCATAAATTTCCCAAATTATAATATTTAAGAAACAAACATATGAATCATGGCGATAGGTTATCAAAATTGACTACTTTTCTTCCATATATTACAATATATTATGTTTCTTATCGGCCTATCAATATATGGTAACTTAATGAATAAACTCTATGTTTATTTTTGATCCTACTTAATGATCTTAACTTAATGAATAAATCTCATGTTTATTCTAGGTTAGATCATAATGATTTTTCTCTCAAATAAATGCGTGCACATAATGAGAAAATATCATATAAATAGAGTTTCATTAATAAATTATATGTACATATATAATAATTTACATAATGGAACCAAGTCCCATTCGATCCACATGATCCTTAAAACCCTTAGGTGGCATGCCTTTTGTCAAAGGATCGACTATCATTAATCTAGTGCTAATGTGTTCAATGACCACTTTATTTTCCTTAACACGTTTTCTGATGGCTAAGTATTTGATGTCGATATGTTTACTTTGACTACCACTTTTATTGTTTTTAACCAAAAATACAGCAGCTGAATTATCAAAATATATCTTCAATGGCCTAGAAATAGAATCCACAATTCTAAGTCTAGACATGAAACTCTTTAACTATACTCCATGTGAGGTAGTCTCAAAACACGAAACGAACTCGGCCTCCATAGTGGAAGTAGCAATCAATGTTTGCTTAGCGCTCCTCTAAGATACGGCTTCGCTAGCTAGCATAAAGATGTATCCAGAAGTTAACTTTCTTGAATCATCACAGCCACCGAAGTCAAAATTTGAGTAGCCAACTACTTCCAAATTGTCAGTTTGTCTGTATATAAGCATGTATTCCTTAGTCTCTTGAAGATATCTCAAGACTTTCTTTGCAGCTTTCTAGTGGTCCATACCTGGGTTACTTTGATATCGTCCCAACATTCCAACTGCGAAAGCAATATCAGGTCTGGTACAGACTTGAGCATACATCATACTTCCAACAGCTGAAGCATATGGAATGTTGTTCATCTGTTTCTTTTCAAAATCATTTCTAAGGCATTGGTTTAAATTGAACTTATCACTCTTGACAATCGGTGCTACACTTGGTGAACAATCTTTCATTCTGAATCTTTCAAAAATTTTCTTGATATAGGTTTCCTGAGATAGACCTAATATTCATTTATGTCTATCTCTATGGATCTTTATGTCAATGACATAAGATGCCTCACCCATAACTTTCATATTGAAATTTTTAGAGAGGAATTGTTTCACCTCATGTAGCAACCCTTTATTATTAGTTGCAAGTAAAATATTATCCACATATAGATTAATGAAACAAATTTTACGCCCACTAACCTTTTGGTATATACACTGATCCATACTATTCTCTTCGAAACCAAATGAAGAGATAATATTATGAAATTTAAGATACCACTGACGGGAGGCTTGTTTCAATCCATATATAGATTTCTTAAGTTTACAAACCAAATGCTCACCAACTTTGGAAGAGAATCCCTCAGGTTGTTTTATACAAACCTCTTCTTTCAAATTTCCATTGAGAAATGTCGTTTTCACATCCATTTGATGTAGCTCTATATCAAAATGAGCTACTAATACCATAATTACTTGGAGAGAATCATTTTTAAACACAGGGGAAAAAGTCTCTGTATAATCGATTCTTCCTTTTGAGTGAATCATTTGGCAATAAGTCTGGCCTTGTATCTCTCAATGTTGCCTAATGAATCTTTCTTAGTCTTAAAGATCCATTTACACCCGACGGGTTTAAACCCCTTAGGCAACTCAACAAGATCCCAGACTTTGTTTGTTGACATAGAATTCATCTCATCTTTCATGCCATTATACCATAAGTCAGATTCTTGACAACTCATGGCTTGTGAAAACGTATCAGGATCATTTTCGGCTCTGACATTATAGTCAGACTCTTATAGATACACAATGTAATCACTAGGTATAAATGATTTTTTAATTCTAGTAGATCTTCTTAATGTTGTATCAATAATCTCTTGAGGGAGTTGTTGATCAACTGGTTGTTCAATATTTTCAAGTAATTCTTGAACAACTTGATCTATTGGAATATTATTTGGTTGTGGAGTTGGATTGTCATTCATTATTGGTTGAATATCAACCAATGGATAATTAGCACCCGTTTGTACTGAAGGGGTGTTATTAATGACAATTAATTGACTATCTGATGTGGAAGGTCTTGAATGATATTCTTTAGAAACTATATTCTGAAGTTGATCCCTCTCACTGATCAAATCATTCTTAAGAAATTTCGCATTTCTTGATTCCACAAACCTAGTGTGATGAGATGGACACTAAAATTTATATTCTTTAGACCTTTCTGAATATCTAATAAAATATCCATTAATGGTCCTTAGATCTAACTTCTTTTCTTGTGGATTATAAACTCTTACTTCAGAATGACAACTCCAAACGCGTATATGTTGCAAACTCGGTTTCCAACCTTTCCATAACTCAAATGGTGTTTTTGCAACAACCTTAGTTGAAACACAGTTTAATATATACACAGCTGTCTTAAGAGCTTCAGTCCACAATGACTTAGGATGTTTAGAGCAACTTAGCATGCTCCGCACTATGTCTAATAATGTCCGATTTCTTTTTTCAGCTATACCATTTTGATCTAGAGAACTAGGCATAGTATATTGGGCAATAATCCCATATTCTTGAAGAAACCTCGCAAATGGACCAAGTGCTTGTCCATCCTCAGTGTATCTACTATAATATTCACCACCTCTATTAGATTTCATGATCTTTATTTGCTTATTGCATTGTTTCTCTACTTTAGCTCTGAATATTTTAAAAGCATCTAATGCTTGATCCTTAATATTCAATAAGTAGATATACATGTATCGTGAGTAATCATTTATGAAGGTGATAAAATACTTCTAACCATACGAGTCCAAGCTAGGATTACATATATCAGTATGTATGATTTCTAATATGTCAGAACTCTTCTTGACACCTTTCTTAGACTTATTAGTTTGCTTACTTTTAATGCAATCCACATAAGTATCAAAATCAGTAAAATCCATAGTAGTAAGTACTCTATCATTTACTAATATTTGAATTCTCTGTATGGAGATATATTCCAATTTCCAATGCCATAACATAAAGGAATTCTCATTCATAACACATCTTTTATTGCTAGTATACGTATGCATTGTATTATAACAAACATCAGTTTGTAAGTTAATATGAAAAATACCATCAGACAATGTACCATTTCCAACAAGATCAGATTTATAAAAAATATTTATAAATGAATATGAAAATGTAAAGGAATATCTATAGGGTACAAGTTTTGAAACTGAAATTAAATTCCTCGAAAAACTAGGAATATAAAAAGTCTTCTATAATGTTATTACAAAATCGCTATTGAGAACTAAACTGTATGTCCCAATAGCTTCCAAGTGCAAGTGTATCTTGTTTCCTGAAAATATATATTGCTCAGTTTCCACTGGCTTCCTTAGGTTTTGCAAGCCCTGCAAAACATTGGTAATATGGATTGTAGAACTAGAATCAATCCACCATGTGTTATGACAAACCTCAGCCATATTAGATTCATAACAAACAAAAGAGATTGAAATACCTTTCTTAGAAAGCCACTGCTGAAATTTCACACAATCCTTCTTCATATGCCCCTTTTTCTTACAAAAGAAGCATTTGGATTCCTTCTGAATTTCAGCTTGGGGAGATATCTTTGGTGTTATATCTTTCCCCTTTTGTTTAACTTGCCTTTTCTTCATTCCTTGTACAGCTAGATTTACACTCTGTGAACTTTCTCCCGATTCCATCATCAACCTCCCTTCCTTTTGAACACACATGGTCATTAGTTCATTAATGGACCATTTATCCTTATGTGTGTTATACGAGATTTTGAAGGGTCCGTATGATTGAGGGAGAGTGTTTAAAATGTAGTGTACTAAAAAGGATTCAGACATTTCAACCTCAAATGTTTTGAGTTGAGCCGCAATATCTCTCATTTTCATAATGTGTTCACGCACACCGTTGATACGAGTGAGCCTTATGGAAGAAAACTTCATTATCAGGGTACTAGCTAAGGCCTTATCGGATGATTCAAATTATTCATCAATAGCTTTCAATAAATCTCGAACATTATCATGCTGAGTGACAGAACCACGGATACCAATAGAAATTTTTGTCTTAATGAACATGACACTAAGGCGATTAGATTGCTTCCAACGTTCATAAAGAGCAATTTCAGCTGAAGTGCTAGTATTAATTATTACAGGTGGTTCGTCTTTCCGGATAGCATAATTAATGTCTATCCACCCTAAATAAAGAAGAACTTTTTCCTTCCATATTTTATAATTGTCTCCATTTAGTTCAGGAACATTGATATCAGATAGATTTACAGATTCTAAAGCTATACACAATATATGCTTATGTCATAAATTTAATACTAATATTATGCTTTATTAATATAAAACATATCTTAAAATATGAATCAATAGACATAAAAACACTGTCTGTGGACTAAGTATTTTACTCTAGTATATTCATATATCTATATGATAAAACTATCAAATTATATTTTCTTAATTCTTGTGGGTAAGTTAAGAAAAAATAATTTGATACTTTATTCTAATTAATCATATAAATGTAATAAAAATTCATGTGGGATAAAATTTATTACATTTAATATGATTAATTACAATTTATATCTTTAAATTATATGTAATCCTAATATAATTCTCACTTAATTTAGAGATGTTGTGGCTACTCCCTAAATTAAAAAATTATATTAATCACTCAGACATATAAAATTCAGAAATTTTACTTAATATTTCTATTTCCTTAAATCTATTGTACAAGCAATATTGAGTAATTTGTTTAAGTTAAAAATTACACTAAGAAAATTCTCAAGAAAGATTGGAGGGGTTACAAACGGTCCTACTTAAAACTTAATCTCCTTAGGCAACTTATGACCCTTTTGGCAGAATTTTCCTAGACATGTAATTAATAACAAAATAAATTACAAATATACCCGACAATAGTTCTTAATTTTGATATTTTAAATTTGCATACTCTTATCCAAATATATGCATTCATAAATGTATAAAAATAAATGCATAAAATTTAAGCATTCATTAATCATAAAATATACATATTACAAAGTACAATAAATTATGCATATTTCATGCCAAAATCAAAATATCACCAAAAATTTGTAAATTATTATAATATACATATTTCATTACAAACAAAACTAAAATTTAGGCCAAAATCATAAATAAACAAAATATGATTTAGGACTAAACTACATCATTTCTAAAATTTATAGACAATGTCATAAATAAGATGCATTTAATTAAAATATAACATTAATAACAATTCAGAAACACGAAGCTTGGCCGAATGGTATACGACTTGTATTTATACAACTAAATCCTGGGTTTGACTCATGCCAACTAATTTTCCATGTAATTATTACGAATTTGCTTAATTATAAATTGAATATAATATATTTACAAAATAACACGCGGCCCAGTGGTAAAGGTAATGCGTATTCGATGGCTTGGGTTTGAATCTCAATGACCATAAATATTTTCTGCTTAAATCTTTAAACAAACGATATGTCATTTTAATTAATTATAAGATTTAAGATTGCATGAAATTCAGTTATGAATACTTTAATCATATTTATATGTATTAAAAACAACAAAAATGAATTGCATGAAAATTTAAAATTATCCGAATGAATCTGTGGATTTCGTTTTCTAGTTTTTCAACAAAAACACACACAGAAAACATCAAGGCAGAAGCACAAACAAGCTCTAATACCAAATGAAAACATGAAAACATAAATCATGCTTTGAATTTCTAAAACTTTAATGCGGAAGTCTAAAGAACTTACCTCTTGTCATTGATGTTTTCTTGCTGTCTTGACGTCAGTAGAAAAGTCTTTCAAGCTCTCTTAATCCTTACTAGATGGAGTTTACAGAGAATAACGAGTTTAGAGGCTTTCACCAAGAATGGCTTCCTATTTATAGGTTTTTCCATCAAAAACCATTTTTGAAAAATTTGCTGCAGTTCTTGGAAGTTACCACTCTTAATGACTATTACTTGCAGTTGATAAAATGCGTGAGATGTTTTCATGGTATTAGGAGAAGTTATGGACCATTTATGGGTGGTTACCGTAACCACCAATAATACCATCATCAATTTGACACCTGTCTAGAAAGTGATGGGCTTGTATTTTGTATTAATTTACAAATTGAGAGTGATGGGTGGACGAAACTGGTTCAATAATCCCAACCCCAAGTAGCTAAAGCAGCCAACGTGTTTATAAGTTGAATGATTCAAAAGAAATTGGGACCCTTCATTTCATTATGAACATTAAACAAAGAGGAAACGTGATCCATGATAATCTGTCATGCATAATGGCCGTTTATACAGTTACTGAATGCATGATTCTTTGAAACTAAACTAATTACAGGTATTCTCTTGCTAGTCTAGGTGTCCTCCCAAATGGTATCTTCTTGTTTCTTCTAATTCGATTCAATCACCAAAATTAGTGTTTAAAGAAATGAAAACATGAACTATACACACCATTTTATTGCGACTGGGTTCTGGAGTATATATACAAGGAAGAAATTCAAACTCATAATCATTAATTATATTTAGCGTATATAAAGCTAATGTTCTAAATGAGTGAAATTGTACTGCATGCATGCTCTTTCTATAGTTTGCACCAGTGCAAGCCACAAGCTAGCTAGCGATCTTGAAATGAAGTGATTGTGAAAGCATTTGTTGAACTACTAACTCCTTCACTACTCCATGTATCATCAACATTTGAGGCTATCTTTACGATGAATGCTGGTGGTTTTGGAGGAGGAAGATAATCGACGTTGTGCAACATGAATACTACTGTTGACATGTTTGGCTGTTCTGTTACGTGTTCTTGCACGCACAAGAGCCCTATCTACTATCTGCATGCTTCTGCCTACTCTCCATAGATCCCAAACCTAATGTCATATATTTATCAACATATTAGGGTCAGAAACTGGAGGTATTGATTAAATTATGTGAAATCTTGTCCAAGTTGATTTTGCTCTACTTACATGTTCAACCAAATTTGAAGACGAACCGCCTCCTTCAAGAGAAAAGGCATTGTTCTTTGTACTATTGATGATCTCTAATAGTAAAACACCAAAGCTGTTAACGTCAGATTTGATTGAAAATAGCCCTTCCATTGCATATTCTGGTGACTTGGAACCATTGCATGCAACAGCGTATTGTATGAGAATGAAACTTTTAACCATAAAATGAGCATAATGCAAAATTTATCCTTCTATATATATATATATATATATATATGCCTGTGGCATAATCGTGTACAGTACAATTCTGCTGAGTTGTGTAAATTATTGAGAGTGGATATGCGATTGGTGTTTGCTTCAATTTGGAGCACTCCAAATATTCTAGACATTCCAAAATCTGAAAATTTTGGGTTCATTTCAGCATCAAGAAGAATGATGTATCTATCAGATTCCTCTAGCAATCCCACAAATGATTTCAAATCGCCTACTCCAATCTAACAATGATCTTTTTGTTTCATCTGAATCAGAGGTTTACTAATTTTGTTATATCATAACATTTTGAAGTGCTACTTGAAGAGAAGTTTTAATGTTTGGAAGGAAGCTAAGGCATACTAAAAATGAAAAAATTCGAGCTTTTATTTGGCAAGTATTCGTAAATTAACATTTTCTCTTGTGCATCAATGCAACAACCTAAAATGCTCACAAGCTTCCTGCGTTGGAGTTTTGCAACAAGTGATTTCATTTTTGAACTCTTCTATTCCCTGTCCTGAGAACTTGGACAATCTTTTAACTGCTATTTCCTTCCCATGAAGTTGACCCAGAAACCATACTTCCATTTCTAAATTTACAGGCTAGCCCTAAACACTTACTGAAAATCTTGCATTATAGACACTTAAGGGAGAATAGATACCTTATAAACAGAGCCAAAGCCACCTTCTCCAAGTTTGTTATCAGAAGAAAAATTACTTGTGGCTGCAGCAATTGTGGCCTGGCCAAATACTGGCAGTGGCAGATCCGAATTTCTTCTAATCCCATCTTGTTCCTTTCCACTCAAGGAATTGTCCAAGTATGATGATCTTTCGCTAAAACAAAATGGAAACCCTCTATTTCTTGCTTTCTCTGGCATCGAAACAAATGTATAAATGCAATTAGATGTGTGGGTAAACGAAAATCACAGTACACAAAAAAAAAAAAGAAAAGAAAAGAAAAGAAAAAAGTAACAAGAAAGTTGATTACCAATTGATCTTTTCCTAATGAATAACCAACATACAACGGCTACTATAAGAAGCATTGCAACCGAAGAAACTATCACAACTGCCAAGAATTTCTCCTTGGCAAGTGAACCATTCTTCGCATACAGGGTTAAGCAGAAGAAAAACAAAGCACATTGGTGTTACAAATTTAAAATCAACAGGTAATGTACAACATTTAAGAACATTGTAATGATACTATTTTATCAAGATCAATTGGTATATATCAATATATGTTGTTATACATGCCCACATATAATACATGTCCTAATCATTAAGAAACAGAGTATACTAACAATAAAGCAATTAGTTGTAACATAGTTATTTACCTAACTCCACCGCATCAACACGTACATAAAAATCTTGACCCGCATTTGTATAAATTCTTGAATCCATCGTATCCCCATAGATATGTTAAGCAATCAATCCCTCCATTACTATCAGCATATGCACTTGTGTAAGCCAAGCAAGAACAATTCCTCAAGCACTTGTCCTTGCATGCTTTCGATCCCAAACTCATGTCCACATGTGCAACCGAAGTATCCGGCACCTTCACACGTGTCAACCTTACAAAACCTTCTCCTCCTCGACAAGTGGAAAATCAGGATTTCCTCTTGCACCCACCCGATCCATCTCTCCAGTACCATTCTTGGGGATACATTGGTTCAAACCTGTGAAGGAGCGAGCACTCGAACTTATCCGTATGAAATGGGTCACAGGGCCCGCAATGTCCGTAAAAGTCACATGGCTCCTTTGCTGGGGCAAACAACCAGATCCATCTATGATCTCGATTACTCCAAGTAAAACGTTGTTCGTTTGCGGACTCATTTACAATGATTCTTGATATGTTAGTGTTTTGTAAGGAAATTTGGTTGATTGTAGGTTGTGATTTTGATTGAGAAGAAAAGTGACTCTCTAATAAT